>JAPKLW010009896.1:0-11764 GCA_026898455.1 Plectranthus barbatus | reverse complement strand
GCAAACTGCCAGTGATAACTCAAGTGCTGGCTGGCACAAGAGCTGCTGTGAACTTCCTCGGAAGAGAAAGAGCACCAAGGAGATCAGTAACTTACAAGCTGGAAGCTTGAAGTCTCGTGTTTGAATAAATCAACACACGGTAAGCTTTAAGAAAAGCCTCGAAAGTTGTATGCGCTTCTACTAGCTTGAGCGTAATAAATTTGCAGTCTTTCGGTAGGTGAAGAGTATTGAATGTTGATGGATCCCAGGTATTTATAGACGCGGGATCCCATTCAAATCTCCTAGCCATTTGGACACATCCGGAAAAGGTCTCTGTCCTCGCATGTCCTTCTGACGGCGGCAGGTATGTTTTTCCGGAAAGTGCCATACTTTTGTCCGCTTTATCTGACATTGATCTCTTTATGTCAGAACGGCACTATTCGTCAGTACGAGGAATCGAGACTGGTGTCTTGTAACTGATGGATTTTAAGGTATCCTCCTTAAAGTCATACTCTGTCAGTTAATTCCTCGACGAATCTTCTTTTTGTCTCTAAGACTCTGGGAGAGAGAATCTGGAATTCTGCTGGTAACATCCGACTGGTAGATCATTCTGGTGATCTTGTGCTGGCAGTCTCTGCTGGTGACTTGCGCTGGCACAATCTAAGTCTACCAATATGTCTGATGTTAACTCTTGGAATCTCCCATGACTGGTGGCTTCACCGCTGGTGAATAGTGTCAGTGAGAACACGTATTCTGCTGGTAGGATTTGTCAGCCGCCTGCTGGTGAAATCCTTCCCAACTGGTGAACAGTAACCAGTCATTAGCTCTTTCTCATGCTGATGAACAGTGTCAGCATCAGTTTTGTCAGTCGCCTGCTGGTGAAACTTTTCAACTGAAGGCACTTCTCATGCTGGTGAACAAAGTCAGCATGAGTCTTGATCAGCTGCGACTTACAACTCAAAATACCTAAACAGGACTTTACATTTGAGATCTAGAGATATCTAGAGACAACTGACGCTGGTAGGACTTAGGATTTGATCCACCAAAACTATGATCTATCCAAGTAGCTACTGAGGGAGGGAAACTTAGACAGATTTCCCAACAATTTCCCCCTTTTTGGTGCGATCAAAGCCTAACCAGTGAGCACTCAGCTGATGAGGAAAGTTACAGAAAAATTTCAGGGTTTTACAAATAAGCCTATCAGATCTAAACCCATGAAACTACTTCCTCACATCAGCTCTAACTAAAATCTTCCCCCTCAAACTAAGAGGGATATTGCTCGTTTAAAATATGAAAATTGAGATCAGAGCAAAAATAGATTTAAAGAATGTAGACGAGTGCTGGTGCTGATTACACTGGATGTGTAAGTTCAGCTGGTAAGTAAATACTTGACAATTGTTGGACAATAAGAGATTGTCATCAACTTGTCAGCAATCATTCCATTAAAGGTGTAGCAATTACAAGTACAGGAGTGATAACTGACTAGTCTAGCTGATAAGCATTTACTTACAAAAAATAGAGAAACTAGACTATGGCTTGGATGATGATCCTGGTGATTGAGTTCTTGCGCTTGTGATAGACCTCAGGATCTCTGTAAGTGCGGCCATGTCTTGTTCTCTCTTCAGCCTTTCCTCAGCAGCAATCCGTCTCTCTTCCTCAGCAAGTCGGGCTCTCTCTGCTTCAGCCAGTGCTCGCACCCTTTCCCCCTCTTGGATTCGCGCCAAAAAGGTGGAGACACCGGCGGTGACGGACTCCAATTGTTGAGCAATTTCAGTTCGAAAGGTGGCGAAGCGCTGATCCATCCTGGCATCAATGAGTGCAAGAAGCTGCGCAGGAGGATGGATCTCGGAGATTGGCATCGCTGATACTTCTATGGAAGAGGAGGGCACATCTGGTACGGAAGGAGCCATCTCTGGGGTAGACGCTGCTGGTCCCTGCACTGGGGCGGCCTCCTCCGCTGGCACGTCAGCTGCTGCTGGCTCCTCCGCTGGCACTTCAGCTGCTGCTGGCTCCTCCGCGAGCACCGCGGCTGGTGCTGGCGGGCCTTGTTCAAAATAGGTGGGGCTGTGAAGTCCACCAGCTGCCAGTCCTCATTATAAGGGACAAGGTCGCCCATTACGATCGGAACATTAGGGACGGCAGTGGTCAGCCACCAACCACGGGTAGGATCCTCCTCCACAATGTGGTCTACCAGTAGAGCGCTGGCAGCCATATCAAAGAAAATGGCAAAATAGGGAGGGATCCGGGGGAGAGCAGTGAGAACCTTCAAGCGTCGGAGCGCGTAGATCAGCTGGTATCCACGGCTGGAGGGCTGGAACTGGAGGAATGGTAGCTTAACCATTTTTGGCCTAGGGAGGCCAGAAGTCCCAGTCAGCTGTCTGAATTCTGCAATTTTCTTCAAACGGCGCCTGATTCACCTGGTAGACAGCTGCTGGTGCATTTCAGGATCAGAATCCATGAATGCATTCGCTCACGCCTCCTCTGATCTCCAGTAACCAAGCCCTAGCCTGGCATACAGAACAACGCGCTTCTCTACAGTCAGCTGGCGCTGGCAAAGGTCGAAAATCCTCCACCTCCGGAACTCCAGACATAGTTCCGGATTCACCCTCCACAGTCTTCGGTAGCTGGTTATCATCTCGTCATTGACGGCATTTTCCACCTCCGCCGTTATGTTTTCAGCATACTCATAGAGAGTGGAATTGAAGTACTCTATCGGCTGCAGGGGCAGACACCAGTCATAGATCCTCGAAGCGTATACCGACTGGTGGGGGAGTCCGCTGATGGGGATGATATTGAATGCTGATGGCTCAGGCACTCGTGAATCTTGAAACGCCATTGCCCCGCGGTGCTCCCACCGATGTACCCCTGTCACTCGCGACTGGAAGGTATCCTCATCAATCAGTTGATGCTCTTGGATGCAGAGCAAGTATGGCCTCCGATCTGCGCGCACATGACGTGCTGGCGCTGGTGAGGATGTTGCTGGTCGCCCAGAAGATGTTGATGCTTCTGATGATTTTGGGCGACTGGCAGGACGACGAGCCTTATCTTCAAGGTCTGGGAACAGATCCCTTGGCTCCATCCTCTGCATCATGGAGTGATGTATCACCTCCTCAGTTGCCGCCTGCTCCGGCTCCTCCTCCGAATCGGAGCTCATGTCCGAAAAACTCGCCAGTTTTTCCGGGGTGGTCGCCCGCTCCTCAACTCCTCCACTGGCACCCCCGTGCGCGGCCAGTGGGTCTTCTTCACCTCCACCACCCCCTTGCGCGGGTGAAGGGACTTCAGCGACCTCCTCCTCCTCCTGGTACTTATCCACAAGGGATAGTACATCTTCATCAGCACCCATGACCATCAGGCGGGTAAAAGATTCTTCTGATAAGATCTGGCCTGGAGCTGGTGCTGGTGGCCTTGCACTTGTAGTTGGGGCAACTTCCCATTTGCCTTTGGCCACCTGGTGCACCTGCTCCGCCAGTTGCGCCTGACGTCTGGCCTCATGCTCAGCCTGCACCTTTGCATAGGCTTCATCGCGGGCTGCCAGCTCAGCCTCTCTTTTCCGCTGGTCGGCCAAGGCCTTCAGCCTTGCCTGGGCCTGCTTCTTCCTTACAATAGAAGCTTGTTGCTCCTTCTTGGCTTGCTCCACCAGCTTCTGAGCCCTGGTCTGAACCCTCTTTCGCTTCCGGGTCATCCTCTCTATGGTCTCCTCCTCAGTCAGTCCAAGAACGGACTTCTTGACTGGTATCGAGATCTTCCCGGATGCTGGCTCATAGGTAGCAGCTGGCTGGGGCTGCTGGCGCTGGTGGGTCTTGGGCTTCTTGCTAGAAGGGGGCCTGGGGGCTGGCACTTGTGCTGATGCTAATGCGCGAGGATGTATACCAGTTGCCTTCTCCACGGCTTCTTCCATAGAGGTGAATAAAGATTCAACCTCTAGCTTCCTTTTAAGCTCATCCTTGGCCGCAGCTGGCAGTGAGAGAGCCACAGCTGGCACTTCCTCCCATGTCTGTTCTGCATCTTCTTCAGAGACAGACTCATCGGGGTCCACAGCCGTCTTCCCCTTCAGCCGGCGTGGCTTCTTGTAGTCGGGGACAGCCAGTTTCACCCTTGTAACTGGGATGAAATCTGATCCAACTAGTTGCTCCCCCTGGTCGACATCGTCCCCCATCTCTACTTCCAGTATGTGGCTGATCCTCAGCCCGAATGACACCGCGTGAAGAAATTTTCCGTCAGTCTTCACGGTGACATTCCTCTCAACATTCTCCAGCAGTCGGCCGAAGAAGAATTCGGCCCAGTTGCCCAGTATGCCGTCTGCCAGGGCGCAAATGACCGAGAACTTTCTCAAGCTCAGTTCGGCGTACGAGCCGACCTCGCATTGTAGCATGCGCACTACGATGTCACACACCATTTGCCAGAAATCTTCCATTTCTGACTTCTTCATCCCCGTTTTAAAAACGGTCACCTCCGCCCTTCTCCACTGCTCCCACCTCCGCTGGAACTCGACCGTATCATCCCTATGATACGTCGCCACTTCCTCTCCTTCATTCCTCATCCCAAAGATGTTGGCGAGGTATTCAGCGTCGACCGTGATCAGATGGCCGAATACTGATGTTGTGAACGACTTCCTGTCGTCAGCAATGACTGCCCGAGCATAGAACTCGGCAACCAAATGAGGATGGAACGTCCTGGGAGTCGCCGTCAAATACGGGCGGAGCTGCTCATGGTCTATCATCTCCATCAGCTCCGGGCCGTGGTACTTCTCCGCCAGCTTGTCGTTCAGAATCTTCTCCTTCTGAACTTGGGCTGTTCGAATCTGTGCGTGAGAGAGGCGATGTCTGGTGGCTGCTTTATTCAGCGAGACGAGCTTGCTGAAGGGATAGTTATAGTCAATATCTTCTTCCTTCACGATGCCTGTAAAAGTAGGCATGTGGGCTTCGGCCAATGGCAAGTCTAGCTCTAAAGACTCAGTGGCAGAGGATGATTTATCATCAGCGGGGTTGGATGAGGATGCCATATTTTCAGGGAGTAAAGGTTAGGAATTCTTAAGGAAGATGAATCAGAAAATATGTTCGGAAAATATGAAGGAATGATAAGAGTTTTCCCGTTCATGAATGAAGTCTATTTATACTGGTGCCAAGCTGGTTTGGATGGACGAGATTAATTCGTCAAAAGTGAGGATCGACGGTCATCAGCTGGCACGATTCCCTGTAGGCGACTTGCGTGGTCGTGCTGACGTGGGCGACGCCGTGTAGCTGACATGGCGCTCTCTGATTGGTCGCAAATGTGCTTTTGACCGCGCAGTCACTGTGCGCATTAAATGTGGCATTAAATGCCGCATTAAATTCTGAGATACGCCCACGCAAGAGGATTTGAACAATCCCGCCATTTCTGCGACAGCTGGAACGACTCTTGGACTTCAAGAGATCGTCAGTTGAGAGCTGGGACTCAACTGAACATCAGTAATTTAACTGGTCGTCAGCAGGATATGCCAGTTGAACACTTCCCCCTATCAGCATGGCCTCCTTACCAGTTGACAACTGATACTTACGACTGGGAATTGGGAGCTGGGACCCAATTTCTTCGACTGATGGTGCATGACTGCTGGCAAATTCGAAATGAGAGCTGGGACTCATTTCCTTCGTTGTTTATGGAATAAGTTCTGCTAGTAGATACCACCTGTGGTTTTGAGCTATCACTAAAGAAAACAAGGAAGACTAAGAGCTTGGACTTAGTCTTAATCAGCATCCTTCAGAAAATCAAGAACGGAATGTGAGCTGGGACTCATTCTTCCTCAACATTAGGGCTCGCATCAATCTCCATAAGACCGAGTTTGATGCATAACTCCTTGAATCTTGCTTCTGGCAAAGGTTTGGTGAATATATCAGCCAGTTGATCGTCAGTTCTGATGTACTCTACGCTGATATCCTTCTTCTCGACATGATCACGTATAAAGTGATGTCGAATATCTATGTGCTTGGTCCTAGAGTGATGAACCGGATTCTTCGTTATGCACATAGCGCTGCTGTTGTCGCAATAGATGGGTACACAACCAGTGTTTACCTCATAGTCTTCCAGTTGTTGCTTGATCCATAGAATTTGAGCACAGCAACTGGCAGCGGCAACATATTCAGCCTCAGTAGTAGATGTAGCAACTGAGTGTTGCTTCTTGCTAAACCAGCTGATTAGCTTGTGTCCTAGAAACTGACACGTACCACTGGTGCTTTTTCTATCTATTCGGCATCCAGCAAAATCTGAATCTGAATACCCAATGAGTGTAAGCTCATCATTCCTGGGGTACCATAAGCCAAGTGATTCAGTTCCTTTGAGGTATTTCACTATTCTCCTAGCAGCTTCCATGTGTGACTTCTTTGGATTTGCTTGATATCTGGCACACACTCCGACTGAGTATGAAATGTCGGGTCTGCTGGCTGTCAGATAGAGAAGTGATCCAATAATACCTCTGTAGCTGGAAGGATCAACTGATTCTCCTTCTTCATCAAGAAAGATCTGGCAACTGGTGCTCATCGGTATTCTGAGAGCTTTAGTCTTCTCTGGGCAATATTTCTGAATTAGGTCCTTGGCATACTTCCGCTGATTAATGAAAATCCCATCAGCTGACTGCTGGACCTGGAGTCCTAAGAAGTATGTTAATTTGCCCATCATACTCATCTGGAATGAGTTCTGCATCAGTTGAGAAAACTTCTCACAGAGAGACATATTCTTTGACCCGAATATGATGTCATCGACATATATCTGCACCATTAGCATATCATCAGCATCCTTGATGATGAAGAGAGTCCTGTTGATCTTCCCTTTCCTAAATCCATTACTGATTAGGAATTGGGACAGCGTCTCGTACCAAGCCCTGGGCGCCTGTTTCAATCCATACAGGGCCTTTCTCAGCTTGTAAACCTTGGTGCCTATTTCAAAGCCTGGAGGTTGTTCGACATAAACTTCCTCCTTTAGCTCGCCATTCAAGAAGGCGCTCTTCACGTCCATTTGGAATACCGTGAAACCATGATACGCTGCATACGCAAGGAACAGCCGTATCGCTTCCATTCTTGCAACTGGTGCGAAGGTCTCGTCGAAGTCGATGCCTTCACATTGCTTGTAACCTTTGGCGACTAAACGAGCTTTGTTTCTGATTACAATGCCATTCTCATCTCGCTTGTTCTTGAAAACCCACTTGGTGCCAATCACTGACTGGTGTGATGGTCTCTCTACCAAGTCCCAAACATTGTTGCGAGTGAATTCCGCAAGTTCTTCTTGCATGGCATTAATCCAATCGGCAGATTGTAGTGCAACTCCTATGGAAGTAGGTTCCTCTTGAGAAATAAAGCAAGTAAGGAACGCGCTGCCATGTCGTGTCTGAATAGAACTTTCTGGATTACCCAGAATAGCATCGGATGGGTGATTTCTCAGCCATTTGGGAAGATGAGAATCTGCTGGCGTTGGTTCTTCTGTTCTGATGACTGGTGCTTCCTGAACTTCACCAGTCGGGGCAGCAATAGCAACTGGTGGTTGATCTTCACCAGTTGGAACTTCTTCTTCGTCAGCTTCACTCTCTGACTGATCTCCTGATCCTTCGGTGATAATTACACCGTCAGCTGGTGCATCCATTCCAGCTGGTTCATCAGCTACTTCTGGTTCGAAAATTCCAGACGGAATTCCCCCTGGATTATTGCCAGTTCCACTCAAGGAGATTGAGTGTAAGGTCTCAGCAAGATCATTTGCATCACCGACCCTCCCGGATTGCTGATGGGCAACCGAGGATACTGGTTATGAAGATGATCCAGTCATAGGTCTAGTCAAACCAGTTGGTTGAGCATTGGAAGAATTCCTGCCCAACTGATCAACGACATCATTGACCTCAGGAACATCTTCAGCCAGTTGTCGTAATGTCCTGCGCACTAAAGTAGCTTCATCAAAAACAACATTGCATGTTATTTCCACAAGCTTGTGGTCTTGTTAAACACTCTATAGCCCTTGTGAGAGGGATGTCCATATCCAACAAGGACACCCTCATCAGCTTTAGGCGAAAAAGCATTTAACTTCGACTTACCATTATTATGGATATAACATGGTGAACCGAAAGCACGAAGATGAGCTAAGGAAGGCTTACGACCAAAGTAAACTTCGTAGGGAGTTTTCTGGAGTCTATCGTTGATCCCGCTTCTATTCTGAGTATAGCAAGCCGTCACCAACGCTTCTCCCCAAAAACTCTGTCGTAAGCCGGACTCTGCCAGCATGGACCGGACCGCTTCTTTCAGCGTCCTGTTCCTACGTTCTGCCAGTCCATTCTGCTGCGGTTGCCTTGGTGCAGATCTTTCATGCTTAATGCCAGCTTCCGCGCAAAAATCCATCAGTAGACTGTTGCAGAATTCCGTCCCATTGTCTGACCGTATCCGCTTCACTGTAGCTTCTCTCTGTTTCTGAGCTTTGACAATCAAATCTGGAAGAATGACTTTCACTTCATCCTTGGATCTGAGAAGCTTTACCCATGTATAACGCGAGTAGTCATCGACTACCACCAGCGAATAACGTCTTCCTCCAATGGTTTGAGGTGCTACTGGTCCAAAGAGGTCTATATGTAGCAATTCGAGTACCCGGCTGGTACTGGGGCTGACTGGCGACTAGTTCTTGAAGGACTTCTTAGTTTGCTTGCCCTGCTGGCATGCTTTGCAAATCCCTTCCTTCTTGAAACCTCCGATGGGAAGACCTTCCACAAGATCATGCTTGGCCAGGTAGTTGATAGTTCTGAAATTCAGATGACTCAACCTTTTGTGCCACAGCCAGTTAGTTTCCATAGAACTGGTGGCCACGAAGCATGAATCTGTCTTCCCGCTTTGCCAGTCAACGGTATAAAGTCCTCCGTTCCGAATACCTCTCAGCTTGATCTCGCCAGTCTTCTCATCCTTGATCTGGCACTCTGATTTCCCAAAATGAACAGTGTATCCACTATCGCACAGCTGACTGATACTCAGGAGGTTGTGCTTGAGAGAGGTGACAAGGGATACGTTAATGATTCTGACATCGTCCTTCTCGATGCAGCCCTTGCTGATAACTCTGCCCTTGGAGTTATCACCGAAAATAACTGGAGGTCCTTTGACCTTAATGAGATCTGCAAACAGATCCTCTTCACCAGTCATGTGAGCTGAACACCCACTATCTAGGATCCACTCTCTCGACCTCTGAAGCTGTGTTGCATGATCCTGTACCTGCAAGAAAGAAATGGAATTCATTTAGGTCCCCGATCATCTGCGGGTCCTGCAGGGTTAGATCGCTGGATAATTCCTTTCGGAATCCAGACTTGAGTGATTTTCAGCTTGGTTTTACCCTTGCTGACATCATTAGCAGCCTTTCCCTTCCTTTTGAAGTAATGAGTGCGTTTGGTTTGGGAAGGTGTAGTTGTGTGTGTATCTCCTTTGGAAGTACGCTTCCGCTGAGAGCTTCGGAAATGTTTTTCCGGTTGAGTGTGTTGCCTTCGTGGTCTCTGGAAGTGTGGACCACCATGGCTAGCCTTCACAGCCCTTTGAGAAAACTTGTGATTGGGCTCAGGCCTCTGATAGGTATTCCTCCTATCAGGTATTATCCTTCTCTCAGAATTTCTCTGAGATTGGGATCCCTTGTAAGTATGCTGGTGACTGGCATACTTATGAGGTTGTGCGTGGATTCTCTTGACAGTTGGTGCTGGCTGTCGGATTCCACTGGTAGCTGACGCTGACTTCATTGCCTTAGAATTATTCGGCTTAGTCTGTGTCTTAGGGTATGCTGGCGTCCTGTCAGCAGAGGATTTTTCCAGTTGAGGATTTTGTCGTGATGACTCACCTATGTATCTGGTCTTATTATTCCTGTGCTGATCAGCCATACGGGACTGACTGGTATTACCAGCTGGTGCTGATGCATTTACCAGTTTGCCCTTACCCTTTTTAGCTGTGAGTTCGGGTTGGTTTATGCTCAAATCTTTTTCAAATCCCAACCCGGACTTATCAGTAGGCTTTCTCCAATGAGATAGAGCCTTTTCCAAATCCTTGGAGCCTTTATTGAAATGATTTATTTTATTTTCTTGCTCCAGAACGATGTTGTGAAAATTATCTCGCTCAGTTTTTGCGATTTGAAAGTTTTGAAGCAATTCAAAGTGAGTCTTTTTCAGAGTGGCTAGCTCTTCACCGATTGACCTCGATTTTTCAATCTCACTGGTCAAAATAGAAATCTGATTTTTCAGCGAGGTGTTTTCGCCAGCCAAGACATTCTTTATTTCATAAAATTTCAAAAATTCTTGTTGAAGAATGTCTATAGTGACAGCTTCTGAGTCGGAGCAATGCGACTCAGCATCGTCTAAGATGCATGGAGACATGATGTGCAATGAGGGAACAGATTGTACCTGGTCGTCAGCAGCCAGTGCTTGTTCCTCCTCACTGTCAGCACATTCTTCATGTGCTTCCTCTCCAAAAGCTACCATCAGCGCCAGTAGCGCTTCTTCTTCTGATTCTTCGTCTGACGCATACTCTCCATCGTCATGATCAGGAATATCAGGAACCTCTGTCCTTGTCAGCATCGCCTTGGCAACGGCCTTCGATGCTCGCTCTTCAAAGAGCTTCTTCAGCCTTTCCCGCTCTTCTCTATCCACTTGTGGACACTCAAATTTGAGATGGTCAGGGGATTGGCACTGATAACATGCGCGGGGAGCTCTCTTGACGAATTTTCCATCAGTTGAGCTAAGAGAAGCTCCCTGTTTCGCCTTGGCTTTCTCCAGAAGGACAGCCAATCTCTTCATCTGTTGCTCAAGATCTGCGATAGAGCTCTCGCTGCCTTTTGAGTTAGATCCCGACGGGCATGGGATCTCTTTCTGCTGGTTGTGCTGCCCAGCAGGTCTGTCAGTATAAAAAGGCTTCTTGGGCTTGTACTTGAAATCCCTCTTGACGAAATAGGCTTCGTCATGTGTCTTGATGTTGGGAGATCCAACGGTCCGAATGGCTTCATTTTTGTTCACCATTTGGATGTCCCATTCATGTGCTTGGAGCTGAGCAAATAGCTCCTTGGGAGTCATCTTGGATAGATCCTTCTCCTTAAGAGATGTGGTCTTCACAAACCAGTCCTCCTTGGGCATCTTTGACAGGATCTTTGCATTCAGCTCTGCATTTGAGTACTCCTTGTCCAAAGACTTCAGCTCGCTGACTATGGCATAGAATCTAGCCTCCATCTCCTTGATGGTTTCACCAGTCAGCATCTGGAATGACTCGTACTTGTCCACCGCAACTTGCAACTTGTTGCGCTTCATCTGATCTGTCTCAGTACAGAGACTATCAATGTAGTCCCAGACATCTTTGGCAGTGTCAAATTGGAGGGCTTCCTCCATCAGCGGTTCTGGGAGAGATGATAGGATCATATCAAGAGCAACGGAGTCCAGCTGATTCCGCCTCCTATCTTCAGCGTTCCATTCTTCTGGGGGCTTTGGAATCTCAGCAGCTGGTTGATCTCCTAACTGGTGCCTCGTCTTGGTGATCTCGATCGGCCCTTTCTCCAGCACGTCTTTCATCTCCGGATGGACGTTTTTCAGCTGGATGAACGACCTCTTTCGCCATATATCATGCTTCTCCGGATTGTAGTTCATCAGCTTCGGGACATTCATCTTGTGTACCTGAGCTAATCAACAGACAGAAAGAGTAGAGTGCAAGGAAACTTGGATCTCGGTCCTAAGCGACTCAGTGTACGACCAGTCTAGAAAGACCGACCGCGCCTGATACCACTTGTTGGTCCCGGTTTATCAGAGTTTAAACACGTTTCAATACGTTAC
>JAPKLW010009895.1:0-11764 GCA_026898455.1 Plectranthus barbatus | reverse complement strand
TGAACCGGATTCTTTGTGATGCACATAGCACTGTTGTTGTCGCAATAGATTGGAACACAGCCAGTGTCCACTTCATAATCCTCCAGTTGTTGCTTGATCCAAATTATTTGAGCACAGCAACTGGCAGCGGCAACATATTCAGCCTCAGTAGTAGATGTAGCAACTGAGTGCTGCTTCTTGCTAAACCAACTGATTAGCTTGTGTCCTAGAAACTGACACGTACCACTGGTACTCTTTCGGTCAATACGGCATCCAGCGAAATCTGAATCTGAATATCCAATGAGTGTAAGCTCATCATTCCTGGGATACCATATTCCGAGAGATTCAGTCCCCTTCAGATATTTCACTATCCTCTTGGCAGCTTCCATGTGTGACTTCTTCGGATTTGCTTGAAATCTGGCACACACTCCGACTGAATAAGAAATGTCGGGTCTGCTGGCTGTGAGATAGAGAAGTGATCCAATGATTCCTCGGTAAATGGTAGGATCAACTGATTCACCTTGCTCATCAAGGAATATTTGACAACTGGTGCTCATAGGTATTCTGAGGGACTTAGTCTTCTCTGGGCAATACTTTTGAATCAAATCCTTCGTATACTTTCGCTGGCTGATAAAAATTCCATCAGCTGACTGCTGGACCTGGAGTCCGAGAAAGTATGTTAACTTGCCCATCATACTCATCTGAAATGATGTCTGCATCAGTTGAGAAAACTTCTCGCAGAGAGTTATATTCCTTGATCCGAAAATGATGTCATCTACATAGATCTGCACCATCAGCATGTCACCTCCATCCTTGAGAAGAAAGAGAGTCCTATCAATCTTCCCTTTCCGAAATCCATTGCTGGTAAGGAATTGTGACAGCGTTTCGTACCAAGCCCTGGACGCCTGTTTCAATCCATACAGGGCCTTTCTCAGCTTGTACACCTTGGTGCCAACTTCAAAGCCTGGAGGTTGCTCGACATATACCTCCTCTTTTAGCTCGCCATTCAGGAAGGCGCTCTTCACATCCATCTGGAACACTGTGAAGCCGTGATACGCTGCATACGCAAGGAACAGCCGTATCGCCTCCATTCTGGCAACTGGTGCGAAGGTCTCATCGAAATCGATCCCTTCACACTGCCTGTAACCTTTGGCGACTAAACGAGCTTTATTTCTGACCACGGTGCCATTCTCATCTCGCTTGTTCTTGAAAACCCACTTGGTGCCAATCACTGACTGATGTGATGGTCTCTCCACCAAGTCCCAAACATTATTGCGAGTGAATTCTGCAAGCTCCTCTTGCATGGCATTAATCCAATCAGCGGATTCTAGCGCAACTCCTATGGAAGTAGGTTCCATTTGAGAGATAAAACAACTCAGGAGCGCACTGCCGTGTCGAGTCTGGACAGAACCTTCCGGATCACCGAGAATAGCATCAGTTGGGTGATTCCTCAGCCATTTGGGAGGACCAGCGACTGCTGGTGCCGGCTGTGAAACAGGTTCATCTGTCCTGACGACTGGTGCTTCCACATTTCCACCAGTCGGGGCTGCAACATCAGCTGGTGCTGGACCTTCACCAGTTGGAACAACTTCATCAGCATCACCTTCTGACTGATTGTCTGAACCTTCACCAACGTTGTCAGCATCAGCTGGAACATCCATTCCAGCTGGTCCATCATTGCCTTCTTCTTCAAAAAGGCCAGTAGGGATTCCCCCTAGATTGTTGCATGGATTACTCAGAGAGATTGAGTGAAAGGTCTCAGCAAGGTCATTTGCATCACCGACCCTCTCAGGTTGCTGATGGGCACCTGAGGGAACTGGTTGTGAAGATGATCCATTCATAGGTCTAGTCGAACCAGTTGGTTGAGCATCGGAAGAATTCCTGCCCAACTGGTTGCTGACATCCTCGACCTCAGGAACATCTTCAGCCAGTTGGCGTAAGGTCCTGCGCACTAAAGTAGCTTCATCAAAAACAACATTGCATGTTATTTCCACAAGCTGGGTAGTCTTGTTAAATACTCTATAGCCCTTGTGAGAGGGATGTCCATATCCGACAAACACACCCTCATCAGCCTTAGGCGAGAAAGCATTTAGCTTCGACTTCCCATTATTATGGATATAACATGGTGAACCGAATGCACGAAGATGAGGTATAGAAGGCTTACGACCAAAGTACACTTCGTAGGGAGTTTTCTGGAGTCTGTCGTTGATCCCGCTTCTATTCTGAGTGTAGCAGGCAGTCACCAACGCTTCTCCCCAGAAACTCTGTCCCAAGCCGGACTCAGCCAGCATGGACCGGACTGCTTCTTTCAGCGTCCTGTTCCTACGTTCTGCCAGTCCATTCTGCTGCGGTTGCCTTGGAGTAGATCTCTCATGCTTGATCCCGGCCTCCGCGCAAAAATCCATCAGCGGACCGTTGCAGAATTCAGTCCCATTGTCCAAACGAATTCGCTTTACCACAGCTTCTCTCTGTTTCTGAGCTTGGATGATCAACTCAGGAAGAATCACCTTCACTTCATCCTTGGTTCTGAGAAGCTTGACCCATGTATAGCGCGAGTAGTCATCAACTACTACCAGCGAATATCGTCTTCCTCCAATGGTTTGCGGCGTTACTGGTCCAAACAGGTCCATATGTAACAGCTCAAGTACCTGACTGGTACTGGGGCAAACAGGTGACTGGCTCTTGAAGGACTTCTTGGTTTGTTTACCTTGCTGGCATGCCTTGCAAATTCCTTCCTTCTTGAACCCACCCTTGGGAAGACCATCTACAAGATCATGCTTGGTTAGGTAATTAATAGTTTTGAAGTTCAAATGACTTAACCTTTTGTGCCACAGCCAGTTAGTTTCCATGGAACTGGTGGCTACAAAGCATGTATCAGTCTTCCCGCTTTGCCAGTCAACGACATAAAGGCCTCCTTTCCTGACACCTCTCAGCTTGGTCTCACCAGAATCTTCATTCTTGATCTGGCACCCAGACTTGTCAAACACAATGGTATAACCATTGTCGCACAGCTGACTGATGCTCAGGAGGTTGTGCTTCAGGTTGGTAACAAGGGATACGTTCACAATACGCACATCATCTTTCTCGATGCAGCCCTTGCTAATAACTCTGCCCTTGGAGTTATCACCAAAAATGACTGGAGGTCCTCTGACCTTGGTAAGCTCAGAAAACAGGAACTCCTCACCAGTCATATGAGCGGAGCAACCACTATCAATGATCCACTCGCTCGACCTCTGAAGCTGACTTGCATGACCTAGTTCCTGCAAGAAAAATAGAATCATTTAGGTCCCCGATCATCAGCGGGTCCTGCAGGGTTAGATCTCTGGATCGTTCCTTTCGGAATCCAGACTTGTGTGATCTTCAGCTTGGTGTTACCCTTGCTGACATCACCTGTGGCCTTTCCCTTCCTTCTAAAATAATGCATGGATTTGTTTTTGGAAGGTGTGGCTGTGTGTGCAGATCCTCTGGAGGTATTCTTCCTCCAAGAGTGTCGGAAATTTCTTTCCGACTGATCGTGTTGCCTTGGTGGTCTCTGAAATTGAGGGCCACGATGATTAGCCTTCCCAGCCCTTGAGAAAAGGTTTTGATTGGGCTCAGGCCTCCGATAGGTGTTCCTCCTATCGGGAAATATCCTCCTCTCAGTATTCCGCTGAGATTTGGATCCCTTGTAAGTATGCTGGCAACTGGCATACTTGTAAGGTTGTGCGTGGAATCCCTTGACAGCTGGTGCTGGCTGTCGGATTCTACTGGCAGCTGACGCTGACTTCCTTGCCTTAGAATAATTTGGCTTAGTCTGCGTCCTGGGGTGTGCTGGCGTCCTGTCAGCAGAGGATCTTGCCAGTTGAGGATTTTGTCTTGATGACTCACCTATGTATCTGGACTTATGGTTCCTGTGCTGATCAGCCACACGGGACTGACTGGTACTACCAGCTGGTGCTGATGCATTTACCAGTTGGCCCTTACCCTTTCCAGTGCTGATTCGTTCGGGCTGGTTTATGCTCAAATCTTTTGTAAATCCCAACCCGGACTTATCAGAGGGCTTTCTCCAATGACTTAGAGCTGCTTCTAAGTCTTTCGAGCCTTTATTTAGAAAATTGATTTTGTTTTCTTGCTCCAGAACGAGATTGTGAAAGTTATCTCGTTCAGTTTTTGCAATTTGGAAATCTTGGAGCAATTCAGAATGAGCCTTTTTCAAACTTGCTAGCTCTTCGCTGATGGACCTCGATTTTTCAATCTCACTGGTCAAAACAGTAATTTGACCTTTCAGCGAAGCATTTTCACCAGCCAAAACATTTTTTATTTCATAAAATTTTAAAAATTCATGCTGAAGAACATCTAAAGTGACATCTTCTGAGTCGGAGCAATGCGACTCAGAATCATCTATGATTTGTACTGGCATGATATGCAATTGAGGAACTGATTGTACCTCATTGTCAGCAGCAAGTGCCAGTTGTTCCTCATCTTCAGCATCTTCTTCAGCTGGCTCTTCTCCGAGAGCTGCCATAAACGCCAGGAGAGCTTCTTCTTCTGACTCTCCATCTGACTCAAACTCCCCATCATCATGATCGGGTATGTCAGGCACCTCCGTCCTGGTCAGCATGGCTTTGGCAACAGCCTTGGAAGCACGCTCTTCAAAGAGCTTCTTCAGCCTTTCCCTCTCAGTTTTGTCCACCTGTGGACATTCAAACTTTAAGTGATCAGGGGATTGGCACTGAAAACAAGCACGAGGAGCTCTCTTGACAAATTTTCCGTCAGATGAGCTAGAAGAAACTCCCTGTTTTGACTTGGCTTTTTCCAGAAGGAAAGCCAGTCTTTTCATCTGTTGCTCTAGTTCAGCGATAGAGCTCTCGCCGCCTTTGGAATGAGATCCTGATGCGGACTGGATCTCCTTCGGCTGGTTGTGCTGTGCAGCGGGTCTCTCAGCATGGAAGGGCTTCTTGTGCTTCCAATTGAAGTCCTTTTTGACAAAGTACGCCTCGTCCTGAGCTTTAACGCTGGGGGATCCTACATTCCTGATGGCCTCGTTCTTATTCACCATCTGGATGTCCCACTCGTGTGCCTGCAACTGAGCAAACAACTCCTTGGGAGTCATCTTGGACAGGTCCTTTTCCTTCAGAGCTGTCGTCTTCACGAACCAATCTTCTTTAGGCATCTTGGACAGGATCTTCGAGTTAAGATCAGCATTGTCGTACTCTCTGCCCAGAGACTTCAGCTCGCTGACAATGGCGTTGAATCTCGCCTCCATCTCCTTGATGGTTTCTCCAGTCAGCATCTGGAAGGACTCATATTTGTCCACTGCAACCTGCAATTTGTTGCGTTTCATTTGGTCAGTTTCTTGACATAGACTATCAAGATAATCCCATACTCCCTTGGCATTATCAAACTGGAGGGCTTCCTCCATCAGCGACTTAGGAAGAGAAGCCAGGATCAGCTCGTGAGCAATGGAATCCAACTGATTCCGCTTCCTGTCCTCGGCGTTCCATTCGCTTTGAGGCTTTGGGATCACAGCAGCTGGACGATCTCCTAGCTGGTGCTGTATCATGGTGATCTCAATCGGCCCTGTCTCTAGCACATCTTTCATCTCTGGATGGATGCTCTTTAGAGAGATGAGCGACCTCTTTCGCCATATATCATGCTTCACAGTCCCGTATTCGAGTAGCTTCGGATTATTCATCTTGATGTACCTGAGCTAATCAAACAGACAAACAAGGTGCAAGGAAAATGGATCTCGGTCCTAAGCGACACAGAAACGAACGGTCTGTAAGAACCGTCCGCTCTGATACCACTTGTTGGTCCCGGTTTATCAGAGTGTATAACGTTACGCAGCGGAAATATTGAACTTATAAGTCTAACTTGCACTCTGTCTTGCTGGTTGCTCAGCTGGCTGGCTGACTGGCTGGTCAGCTGATAGCTCAACACTTAGAATATTTTAAGCCTAGTTTGCACAGTTATCAGTTTTCAGATATACACCAGCACTTGAGTGCTGGGTTTCAAATACAAAATTTAAATACTGAAAGCAGATAAAGGCAAAGGATTTTTATAGTGGTTCGATCAACTGATCTACGTCCACTCTCCAGTCGACTCACTGGAAATTCACTATAAGAGTAATTCGGTACAAAGTTCCTACGATCTATCTCCAGCTGGTAAATGCCCCGTCTACCAGTCCACTGGATCAACCGCTCCCGGTCCTTGTCCTTCTTCAACTCTTCGTCAGATGGATGGAGTGCGAGCACGTCACTTCAACCTCCTCCTCTGACTGGTTGGGTGTTGAGTTCTCCCAAGAACGTAAATCCTCTACGGCAAACTGCCCGTAATAACTCAAGAGCTGGCTGGCTCTGGAGCTGCTATGTTCTTCCTCAGAAAGAGAAAGAACACCAGGTGAGGTCTAAACTTACAAGCAGGAAGCTTGAAGTCTCGTGTTTGAAAGATATCAACACACGGAAAAGCTTTAAAGAAAGCCTCGAAAGATGCTTGCTTGCTAGCAATGAATGTTCGTTCTTTCGATAGTTGGAGAGTATTGAATGTTCAGGATGCAAGCGTGTAAGCGTCGAAAGCCAGCAACTTTGGAAGCCTCTTAAATGTTGGTAGCTCCGACCTATTTATAGACGCAGGATCCCATTTCAAATTCCTAGCCGTTTGGACACATCCGGAATGGGTCTCTGTCCTCGGATGTACTTCAGACGGCGGCAGGTAGGAATTTCAGGAAAACGCCATACCTGTGTCTGCTTTTTCTGACACAGACCTCTTTGTGTCAGAACGACATTATTTCGTCAGTACGAGGAATCGCAACTGGTGTCTTGAACTGATAGACTTTAAGGATATCCTTCCTTAAAGTCTTACTTTGTCAGTATATTCCTCAGACGAATCTTCTTTTTGTCTCTAAGACTCTGGGAGAACGAATCTTCAATTCTGCTGGTAACCTCCGACTGGTAGAACATACTGGTGATCTTGTGCTGGCAGTCTCTGCTGGTGACTTAGCGCTTGCACAATCTTAGTCTACCAATTTGTCTGGATGTTAACCCTTGGAATCTCCCATGACTGGTGGCTTCACAGCTGGTGAATAGTGTCAGCCAGAACACGTATTCTGCTGGTAGGATTTGTCAGCCTCCTGCTGGTGAAATCCTTCCAACTGGTGAACAGTAGCCAGTCATTAGCCCTTGACTCCACGCTGATGAACAGTGTCAGCATGGGTCTGTCAGTCGTTTGCTGGTGAGAATTGTCTCAACTGGTAAGCACATCTCATGCTGGTGAACAGTAGCCAGCATGAGTCTTGATCAGCTACGACTTACAACTCAAAAGACCTAAACAGGACTTTACATTTGAGACTAGAGCTATTCTAGAGACAAACTGACGCTGGTTGGACTTAGGATTTGATCCACCAAAACACTTAAACACCAAAACAGAGATCTAAGCTATCAACTGGGGAAGGGAAACTTAGCCAAATTTCCCAACAATTTCCCCCTTTTTGGTGCGATCAAAGCCTAACCAGCGAGCACTCAGCTGATGAGGAAAGTTACAAGGTATTTCAGGGTTTTACAAGTAAACCTATCAGATCTAAACCCATGAAAATACTTCCTCACATCAGCTCTAACCTAAGGATCTTCCCCCTCAAACTGGGAGAGATATTGCTCGATTAAATTATGAAGTAAGAATCTGAGCCAGGTTAGAATTAAAAGATACCAAATGGAGTGCTGGTGCTGATTACACAAAATGTGTAAGTTCAGCTGGTAAGTAAAAATCAGTAGACATTAGTTGGACAATGAGAAATTGTCGTCAACCCGTCAGTAATCAATCCATTAATGATGTGAAATTACAAGTACAGGAAGGACAACTGACTAGTCTAGACTGGTACAAAATTACTTACACAAAAAAAATGAAGAGCACAGGACCTATGGCTGAGAAGAAGATCCAGGAGATTGATTTCGATTGGCTAGGTTCCTCAAGATCTCAGTAAGAGCCGCCATGTCTTGTCTGCTCTTCTCCCTTTCCTCAGCAGCTATCCTCCTCTCCTCTTCAGCAAGACGGAACCTCTCAGCCTCGGCACGTGCTCGCGCATCTTCCCCCTCTTGGATCCGCACCAAAAAGGAGTTCACCCCAGAGGTGAAGGCCTCCATTTGTTGCGCCATCTCTGCTCGGTAGGAGGAAAAGTGCTGGTCCATCCTGGCATCAATGAGAGCAACCAGTTGCGCAGGCGGATGGACCTCGGAGAGAGGCTGTGCTGAAACTGCAAGGGAAGAGGAAGGCACATCAGTTGCGACAGGAGCCGCTGCTGGTTCAGATGCAGCTGATATCTCCATCGGGGCTGGCTCCTCCGCTGGCACTGCAGCAGCTGCTGGTGCCTCTACTTGTACTTCCTCAGCTGGCTCCTCAGCTGATTCCACCACTAGCACTGTGGCTGGAGCTGGCTGGACTTGTTCAGTGAATTCCACCACTTGCCAGTCCATAGAATCAGGGACGAGATTGCCCGAGACAACAGGAACAGGAGGGACGGCAAGGGTCAGCCACAAGCCACGAGAAGGATCCTCCTCAATAATATGGTCTACCAGCAAGGCGCAGGCAGCCATGTCGAATAGGATAGCATGATAGGGAGGGATCCTTGGGAGGGTAACCAGCACTCTGAGGCGTCGGAGCGCGTACGTCAGCTGGTACCCCCGACTGCTGACTTGGAACTGGAGGAAAGGTAACTTGACCTTTTGCCGTGGCGGGAGGCCGGAGCTTCCAGTCAGCCGCCTATACTCTGCAATCTTCAGCAAGCGGCGTTGGATCCTCCTTGTAGACAGCTGCTGGTGGCATTCAGGATCGGTGCCCATGAAAGCATTGGCCCACTCCTCCTCCGCTCTCCAGTAGCCAAGACCCAGCCTGGCATAGAGAACCGCTCGTTTCTCCACAGTCAGCAGGCACTGGCATCTGTCAAAAATTCTCCATCTCCGGAACTCCAGACATAGTTCCGGATCCACCCTCCAGAGCCTACGGTAGCTGGATATTATCTCGTCATTGACGGCATTTTCCACCTCCACCGCGATGTTCTCAGCATACTCATAGAGAGTGGAGTTGTAATATTCCACTGGCTGCAGGGGCAGGCACCAGGCAGTGATTCTGGAGGCATATATCGACTGGTGAGGGAGTCCGCTGAACGGTATGATGTTGAATGCAGATGGCTCTGGCACTCTTGAATTATGAAATGCCATCTCCCCGCGCTGCTCCCACCGGTGCACTCCTGTCACTCGAGCCTGGAAGGTATCCTCATCAACCAGTTGATGCTCTTGGATGCAGAGCATATAAGGACGCCTTTCAGATCGTGCACGCCTAACTGGTGATGTTGAGGATGCTGCTGGTCCCCCAGAAGTTGATGTCGAGGCATCTGTGGATCGGGGGCGACTGGCAGAAACTTGAGCCTTAGCTTCAAAGTCTGGGAACAAGTCCCTTGGCTCCATCCTCTGTACCATGGAGTGAGATACCACCTCCTCAGCTGGCTCCTGCTCTGGCTCCTTAGCCCTTGGTTCCTCTTCATCCTCGGATTCAGAACTGACATCCGAGGAGCTCGCCAGTTGTACCGGGGTGGTCGCCCGCTCTTCTTCTCCTCCACTGGCACCCCCTTGCGCGGCCAGTGGGACGTTGTCACCTCCACCACCCCCTTGCACGGGTGGAGGGACATCAGCGGTTTCCTCCTCCGGCTGGTATTCATACACAAGGGATAGTACATCCTTGTCAGCTCCCATCACCAGCAGGCGTTCAAAAGTTTCTTCAGATAAGATTTCGCCTGGTGCTGGTGCTGGTGGCCTTGCACTTGTGGATTCGAACGCCTTTCCTGTGCCCCTGGTCGCCAGCCTCAGTTGCTCCTGTATTTCCTCCTGGCGCCTGGCCTCAGTCTCAGCCTTGATCTGAGCAAAGCGCTCATCCCTGGCCGCCAGCTCCGCCTCTCTCTTCTGCTTCGCCAGCAGAGCCCGGAGCCTTGACTTGGCCTGCTTCTTCCTCACCAAGGAAGCACGCCTTGCCCTCTTGGCTTGCTCCTCATCCTTCTGCGCCTTGGTTATGACTCGCTTGCGCTTGCGAGTCATTTTCTCCAGCGTCTCTTCCTCAGTCAGGCCCAAAACGGACTTCTTGACTGGGATGGAGATTTTCCCAGACTCGGGGTAGTATGCCACGGCTGATGGTGGCTGCTGGTGCTGAGAAGTCTTAGGCTTCTTGCGGGAGGGCTTCTTGGTGACTGGCACCTGCATAACTGGTTGAGGGCGACTGCCAGAACCCTCCACTTCCGCCTCCTCCAGTTGGGTAAAAAGAGACTCGGTCTCGATCTTCCTTTTCAACTCGGCCCTTGCCTCCTCCGTCAGCGGCTGTGCCATGACTGGCACCTGTTCCCCCTCATCCTCCTCTTCTTCCTCCGAAACGACCGTGGCTGGGTCGACTGCTGTCTTTCCCCTCAGCCTCCGCGGCTTATTGTAGTCAGGGCGGGGCAGCTTTGCCTGCTCCTTGGTGGGCGGAATGAAATCCGAACTCACCAGTTGCTCCCCCTGGTCCACTCCATCTCCAATCTCCATCTCCAAAATATGGCTGATCCGCAGCCCAAAGGATACGGAGTGAGTGAACGTCCCATCAATTGGAATGTTGATGTTGCGATCAACATTCTCCAGCAGTCTCCCGAAAAAGAACTCGGCCCAGTTCCCTTCCACTCCATCCACCAGCGCGCACATCACGGAGAATTTGCGCAGGCTCAACTCAGCATATGAGCCAACTTCGCACTGCAGCGTCCTGACGACGATGTCGCACACCATCTGCCACCAGTCGTCCATCTCCGACTTCCGCATTCCAGTGCGAAAACTCGTCACCCCCTCCCTCTTCCACTGAGTCCACCGCCTCCTGAACTCCTCTACATCGTTGTGGAAGTAGGTGGCTATCTCCATGCCCTCGTTCCTCAATCCGAACAAGTCGGCGAGGTATTCGGCGCTGACAGTGATCATATGGCCGAAGACGGAAGTGGTGAAAGACTTCCTCCCGTCAGCAATCACGGCCCGTGCATAGAACTCCGCCACCATATGCGGATGGAAGGTCTCGGGCCTTGCCGTCAGATATTGTCGAAGGCCTTCCCGGTCGATCATCTCGATCAACTCCGGTCCAAAGTTCTTGCGCGCCAGCTTCTCGTTCAGAATTTTTTCTTTCTGAACTTGCGCCGCCCTGATTTGCGCGTTTGAGAGTTGAGCCCTGGTCGCTGGTTTGTTCAACTGAACCAGGCGGGCGAATGGAAGAGTGTAGTCTACATCGTCCATCTGTGTGATGCCAGTGTAAGTCGGCATGTGGGCTTCTGCGACAGGTAAGTCTGGTGAACCAGACGAAGAAGATGTAGATGGTGGGTTGTCATCTGGTTGTCGGGAAGATGAAGCCATAATTTCAGAAAAAATCTTAAGGAAAGCTAGAGAGAGTAGGGCTTCTGAAATTGAGTGATCGTAAAAGGTTTTTCCGTCGAAAAGGCATCGGGTATTTATACCCAAGTCCATGCAGGATCAGACGATCAAGATTGATGCTCAGCAAGCGGGAATCGACGGTCATCAGCAGGCCCGGTTTCCTGTGCGACGTGCGCGGTCGTGCTGACGTGGGCTACGTCGTGTAGCTGACGTGGCGCTCAGCAATTGGTGGCAACCAAACGTCGGACTGCGCAGACGCTGTGCGCATTAAATGTGGCATTAAATGCCGCATTAAATTCTGAGAGCTGTACACGCTACTTGGATTTGAACAATCCCGCCTTTTCTGAGACAGCTGGCAAGACTGGTCATCAGTAGCACATACCAGT
>JAPKLW010009893.1:0-11768 GCA_026898455.1 Plectranthus barbatus | reverse complement strand
TCCTAGCATGATATACTTGATTCTTAGCCAAATGAATGGCACTCTGATTGTCACAATGCAATAGAACTCCACCTTGCTGAACACCCAACTCTCTAACCAATCCAGCAAGCCACACTGCTTCCTTTGCTGCTTCTGCTAAAGCAATATATTCAGCTTCAGTTGTAGATAGAGCAACTATAGGCTGAGTAGTCGACCTCCAACAAATAGGCCCTCCAACAAAAGCAAAAACATACCCAGTGGTAGATCTCCTATCATCCAAGTCCCCAGCATAATCAGAATCTACATATCCTATAATAAAAGGATCCATCCGCTGATCTCCAAACACAATACCTTGCCCCGCTGTACCCTTCAAATATCTAAAAATCCACTTGACTGCCTCCCAATGTTGTTTACCCGGTCTAGACATATACTTGCACACTTGACCAACAACATGAGCTAAATCAGGACGAGTACATACCATGGCATACATCAAACATCCAACAGCACTGGCATAAGGTATCTCCACCATATCCTAAATCTCCGTATCTGACTTAGGGCACTGATAAGAAGACAGCTTGAAGTGGTTTGCCAATGGAGTGCTCACCGGTTTTGATTTATCCATCCCAAACCTCTGCAGCACCTTTTCCACATAACTTTTCTGAGATAACCACAGCTTCTTTGATCCTCTATCTCTGTGAATCTCCATCCCAAGAATCTTCTTCGCAGCCCCTAAATCCTTCATCTCAAATTCCAGACTCAAAAGGTTTTTCAGATCAACAATATCACGCATATTCTTAGCAGCAATAAGCATGTCATCAACGTAAAGTAACAGAAAAATACAAGAACCATCACCAAGGCTCTTAGTATAAACACAGCAATCAAACTCACAACGCTTGTAGCCAATCTTCACCATATACACATCAAACCGTATATTCCATTGCCTCGATGCTTGCTTCAAACCATACAAGGATTTCTTCAACCTGTAAAATAAATGATCCTTCCCCGGTTGAACGAAACCCTCTGGCTGCTGCATGTAAATGGGCTCCACGAGATCACCATGCAAGAAAGCAGTCTTCACATCCATCTGCTCCAAGTGCAAATCCCGACTAGCCACCAATGCAAGTACTGCCCTAATCGAAGTATGCCTGACCACAGGGGAGAATGTCTCATCATAGTCAATCCCCTTCTGCTGCGAGTATCCTTTGGCCACTAATCGAGCCTTGAACCTTTCCCCTCCTTTTTCTGTTACTGATGACTTCCTTGTGTAAATCCATCTGCATCCAATAGCCTTCCTCCCTTTTGGAAGAACATCCAGCTCCCATGTCTGATTCTTGTGCAGAATTCATCTCTTCTTCCATTGCAGCTTTCCACCTGTCTTTATTCTCACAAGAAACTGCTTCCTGAAAATTATGAGGATCCACATTAGTAACATTAAGAGCAAATGCTACTATATCCTCATAACCAAATCTGACTGGAGCTTGTATATTTGTACGTCTCACTCTATCCCGAGCTAACTTATAGCTCTCCTGCGCATCAGTTGCGCCACCATCACCATGAATAACATCATCAGGCGCAGAACTCGAACTCTCTCCTTTATCAGAAACTGTTGGAATGTGATCCAACTCCACCTCCACCTGCACCTTATCTTCATATGACTGCAGCATCGACTTCTCATCAAACACAACATCTCTACTGATCACCACCTTCTGCTCAACAGGATCCCAAAACTTGAATCCTTTCACACCTTTCTTATAGCCCAGAAAGATGCACTTCTTTGATTTCGCATCAAGTTTTGACCTCTCATCAGAAGGAATAAGAACATAAGCAGGACAGCCAAAAATTTTAAGATGATCAAAACTAACATCATTTCCGGTCCATAATTCTTCTGCAACTTTGCCATCCAAAGATGCACGCGGTGATCTGTTTATCAAGTAGCACGCCATATTCAAAGCCTCTGCCCAGAACTTCTTCGACAGACCTGCATTCAGCCTCAAACATCTTGCCCTCTCATTCAGCGTCCTATTCATCCTTTCAGCAACGCCATTCTGCTGCGGCGTTTTACGCACTGTGAAGTGCCTCTGAATCCCATGCTCCTCACAGAACTCCTGAAACTTCGTGTCCTTGTACTCAGTACCATTATCAGACCTCAAATACTTGATTTTTCTCCCAGTTTGGTTTTCCGTCTCAGCCTTCCACAACTTGAACTTAGCAAAGACCTCATTCTTATGCCTCATGAAATACACCCAAATCTTCTTCGAAAAATCATCAATAAAGGTCACATAGTACAAGGAACCTCCCATGGACGCCACTCTGGCAGGTCCCCACACATCTGAATGCACATAGTCGAGAATTCCTTCTGTCTTCCGTTTCCCGGTCCCAAAACTAACTTTTGTCTGCTTGCCCAGAATACAAAACTTGCAAAAATCAAGTTTGCACGTTTTCACACCATGCAAAAGACCTCTTTTATGCAGCGCAACCATACCACTTTCACTCATATGCCCTAGACGCATATGCCACAGCTTCGTGTTATCATCACACGACTCAACAAAATGAGCTTCCCCTACAACTGTATTCCCCAACAGCTTGTAGATATTTCCTGCTGTAATCTTCCCTTTCGTCACAGTTAAAGCACCTTTAACTATCTTGATGGTTTCCCCATCTTCATCAGCTTTCATCAGAAAACCATTCTTGTGCAGAGTACCCAAAGAAATCAAATTCTTTTTCAAATAAGGGATGTGTCGAACATCACACAATGTCCTCACGGTTCCATCATACATCTTGATTTTCACATCCCCAATACCAACAATATTACAGCATCGATCATCACCAAGAAAAACTGAACCCGAGTTACCTGGTTTATATGTCGTAAACCACTCTCTGTTGGGAGTTATGTGATAAGAGCATCCAGAATCGAGAATCCAAGCATCAACATACTGCGCAGTCGAAATAGATAACATATCACCATCACTGCCATCCGAATTCTCATTCTGAACCATGTTGACAGACTTCGATGACCCATCCTCAGTCTGTTTCTTCCACTTTGGACAATCCCGTTTGAAGTGCCCTTGTTCCTTGCACTTAAAGCATGTTACTGATTTCTTCCCCTGCGATTTGTCCCGCGACTTGGATCTGAAACCCCGATTTCCTGAGTTATCCCTCACCTGTTTTCTCCCACGATCCTGGTTACCCTTAATATACAAACTATCACCAGATGACGATTCTCCAGATTTTTGTTTCCTCTAGTTGTGAGCCAGCAACGCTGAAGTAATCTCCTCAGTCTTGATCGTTTCTTTCCCATATGTAAGGGTAGTCACCATATGTTCGTATGAAGAAGGTAACAAACACAGCAAAATCATCGCCTTGTCTTCATCCTCAATCTTGACTTCGAGTGAAGCCAAATCTGTGATAACCTGATTGAAGATATTCACATGTTGCCCTAGATCGGACCCCTCCTGCATCTTCAGCCCGTATAACCTTTGCTTTAGATACAGTTTAGTCGTTAGGGTTTTCGACATAAACTGCGATTCCAGTTTCTTCCAGATCTCCTCCGCAGATTTGAGATGCATAACATGATACATAACTTCATCTGCAAGGCACAGCTGAATCGTCCCGGCCGCCCGTACCTGCAGATCCTGCCAATCATCATCAGTCATCCCCGCAGGCTTCTCTGCGCGCAGCCCTTTCTGAATCCCTTTATGCGCCAATAGATCTTTCACCCTTGTCTGCCATAATCCAAAATTGCCATGACCATCAAATAAGGGAGCTTATTTTGGAGTGCAATCCGGTCCTCGGAGGTAAGTTTTTCTATTATCGTTGTATTACTTATATTCTTAATTTAGCGGTTCAAGATGGAATGAAAATTTATAGTCAATCAATCCAACCTATTAGGGCTGCAGTTTTATGCTTTCATAGTCATAAAAAAATTGCAAAAAAATGGACTTCTTTTTGTGCTACTCATGGAGTCCGAGCAAAACGTTTTCCAACCGATATTTCTCATAGGTGGAATGCCACCTATGAAATGCTTAATGCTACTTTTAAATATAAAGAATTATTAGTACAATTTTTTAGAAGTGATGATTACGGTATTAACTTGCATTTATCTCATTGGGATGCATGTACTAATTTGCATGAATTGTTAAAATCTTTTTCTAACGCAACTAAAGTTTTATCCGGTGTCTATTATCCCACTAGTTCTAAAGTTTTATATCATTGTTGTTATATTGCTTGTCAATTTAATCAATGTAGTTTTGTACCCGAATTAAGGCATATAATATTTGATATGGTAATGAAATGGTTAAAATATTTTAGGGAGATTCCCGCCATTTTTTTAATTGCTAAAGTATTTGATCCTAGTATTAAATTAGATGGTATTTATTCTTTTATTGATACATATTATACCGCTTTATCAACCTTAGCATTTATAGGGCCCGACGAAATTATTCCTTTAGAACAATTGAACCTCCCCTCCTTCGATGTAGTTAAAACCCAACTTAGTACAACATTACGTGAAGCTTCCGATTCATTTTGTATCACATATAGCCACTTAGTTCAAATTAGATCTGCCTCTAGGACAACTACTTTCGGCCAAACTAGTGCTAACCCCTTGTTAGCTAGAATCCATAATATTATGTCTCAAAACCGTCCCTCTAGTTCTCAACAAAGCGAACTAGATGTTTATTTGGCAGAAATGTATGTTGGTGGTGATTGTTTGCAGCCTCAAGATGAAGAAGATGACAACGCTTCACAAGAGGTTGATATTCTACTATGGTGGTCAAGGCGGCAACAACAATACCCAATCCTAAGTACGATGGTGAAGGAGTTCTTAGCCGTCCCCGCATCAACGGTTGCCGTGGAACAAGCATTTAGCTCGGGTGGCTATATGTTGGATGAAAGAAGGTCCAACTTGACACCGGTCAATTTGGAAGCACAAGTTATACTTAAAGATTGGAGAAATGCCGAAGATCGAGAACAACAACCGGAATGGAGGCACGTCTTCGATGACGAGGATGCTTACAACTCCGATGCAAGCGCGGTAAGTACTAATGCTTCCGATGGCCTAGGTGATGCGGATTTCGACTCCGATTAAAGGTAAGTAAGGTAAGAGAACTACGTGGGCTTTGATTCCCTTAATGAAAATTAAGGGATACGTAGGCAACTTAATTTTAAGGTAAAAAATTAAGTGCAAGCCCTTTTCAATTAACCCCTCCCCTCCCCCCTAATTATTAAAGTTTTTTTTAAAAAAATTTTTGGAATTTGTTTGTTTATAGTTATAATTTTCAATTATTGTAATAATATAATTCTTCAATTTTTTTTAATTTGTATAACTTGTGTAGTTAAAAAAAAAAATTGTAAATATACATTCATTATTGTAAGAGTAAATTTGTAATCTTAATAATATTCTTTATATATTTTTGTGTTTATTTAATTTGTGTACAAAGTAAAAAAACAATTTACAATTTTTGTGTACAAACCAAATATTACTCAAAGGAAAAAAATACTTATAATTACAATTTTTGTGTACAAACCAAATATTATTCAAAGGAAATAAATACTTATAATTACAATTAAAAAAAAATGGCCGAACATTTGAAGAAGGGTATAAACATAAATTAGGTTTGATTTTACAATCAAACCCTATACCTCCTTCTCCCATGTGTGGCGGCGTCCATCCAAAGCCGATTCCGGTCGATTCGGCAGCTCCCGTCGGCGCGCCGGTGCCCGTCGACATGTTGTCGTTCGCTGCCCACGCCGACGTCCCGCCGTCCACCACCCGTACATGGCCTCCTCTACCTCCATCTCTCGATTTCGACGGCGGTGCAGTAGCAGGCGGAATACCCTTTCCGCTGTCTGTCATCCCCGCTGCCCGTACGACCGGGACTCCGTGTTGGCAGGCGACCAGAGTTCTCCCATTTCTCCGTCCGACTTGCCGATTGCTGCTTTTCCTTTTTCGATGGGAGGTTTGTGGTTGTCCTCCCACCACTCGGGGAACCCAACGAGTTCAAAGCAGGTATCCCTCGTGTGCTTCTTCTTCCCACAATGTGTAAATTGTAGTCTGGTCTTGTCAATTTTTTGTCAAGTAGGAGTGGTGTCGGGGCGTCAGCTGATTTGTCGAGCACCAAACCCTGATCCTACAGACCCTTGCTCCATGTCGAAATTGGTTGCCGGTTGAAGTATCATCAATCTGGTGGCCTCTCTTCGAACTTTGGAGAAGGCTGATTGAGCAGTCGGAATTGGTGTCTCCTTCAGGATGTCTCTCCGTATTGGATCGAATTTCTGATCAAAATCGGAGAGAAATTGGTACAATCTTCTCTGTTCTATGATCTTTTGATATTGTGAAATCCCCTTTTCGCAGCAGTTGATTGGGTTTGCATCCCGTCTGTCAATATTCATCCAGCAGGTCTGTAAATTGTTCCAATAATCTTCAAGTGATACTCCTTCTTGACTGATTTTGTTGGCCTTCACTTCTAGGTCATACAGGATAAATGGATCTGCACCGCTTCCATAAGTGGTTGCAAGACCATCCCATATAGCTTTTGAGGTTTGATAATGAGCAAAATTGGAGACCAATCGAGTCTCCATGTTGTGTAAAAGCCAAGAACAAACAGTTAAATCTACCTCTTCCCATTGAGGAAACTTGGGGTCGTCATTGCCCGGTGGTGCTGGTTTCCCGGTGATGTGTGTCAGTCGTCCCCTGCCTCCAATGGAAACTTTCATAAGCCTTGACCACAACGGATAGTTATGACCATCCAGTTTGAAACCGAGATTGATACTCTCTGAGTTTTTTATTATATTTGCCAATTGAATTGACAAATCTTGATGTTTCTCTGTCATTTTCTCTTGCAGGTTTTGAAAGTGTTAGAAATCTGCCTTTGTTTTTGCTGAAGGGTTTGAGAAGGGTATTTGAACGATGATGATTTTTTTTCTGAGTTCTATGTTTGTTTGAGAAAGGTTGATGGGATTGGGTGTTCAGGGCAGTGATGAACTCATTTCTGAGCCCAACCTGCTCTGATACCATGTTGATTTGTGAGGATGAACATGTAGGGAATAAGGAATGTATGATACATTGAATGTTGAATGAGAGAACAATGAATCGTTCTTCTTAGTTTTTCTTTTCTTACATTGATCTTACTTTCAAATACATTTAAAGGAAACAAGAAACATAAACATGGTATTAATCTAAATAGGGTAAGAAGTCATAATTGATGCGATATCCCTTGATTCCCTCTTGGATTGATCTCCACCAATATCTTCACATATTTAGCTTTCCAACAAGTTTTTGCTCTAGTTTTGTAGTCAGAAAGTGAATGCCAAAAACATGGTGGCGAGTGGACCGTTGGCAGGTTTCCGGTGGGCCTGGGCTTCAATGTTAGTGGGCCTTGCTTCGACAGCTGGGTCGATGCCCAGTGAATTCGTGAGGCGGGCTACCCATGCTTTGCTTTGGGTTCACTTATCGGGCCTGACCTCAACAATAGCTACACATGTATATAAAATACAACATGAATTTCTTACCCATATATTAATTTAAAAAATAATTGAAAATCGAAACAGATCAAATTACATAGTATTTTATTTTTGGAGTATTATCAATCAAGGATATGAAAGATAATTTAATTCTCGATTTAGAACCTGAAATATCATGATTATCTCAATCCAGCACCTTAATTGAGAATTTTATAATCTTTCGGATCCTGAATTAATTTTTTTTTAATAATTCAATTATTAATTGAGAATTCATCTTAGTTTGGGCCATGCTATATAAATTTAATTATTTGATAATTAAACTAAACATTTTCATTTCCAGATTTTGGATCTATGGCCCAATATTTGGGCCCAATAATTAAACTGGGCTTCAAACCCATATTTATTTTTCAAGCCCATGTGTATACAATGTGAAGCAAAACCCCAAATCCTCTCAACTTATTTTCAAGTCCTATTTTATTAATTATTATTATGCTATTTAATATTTTCTTCCTTAGAATTCTTAGTTATTAGGGATGACTATACACAATTATAGCATTAAAAAGCTTTTCAAATCTGATTAAGAAATCATAATAATCTTACTACAAGTTATTAACAAAAAACTTGAATTTAATGTATATATTATAATTGGGTATAATCAACCCTATTTCATACTAGTAAAATTTAATTAAAACATGAGAAACTAAAATTGAATAACTATTAATTTATGTGATGGTGAGTCCTTAAGTGTGAGGGGATGTAATCAACCACAGTTAGCTATATTTTAAAATAAGTAATTTACATTTAGTCATTGGAGGAATGTTTCTAGCCCATATCCTCTCACAGTGAAATAGGAGTATTTTCAAAGGAAATAAATACTTATAATTACAATTAATCCAAAAATTAATTACATATTTTCATTTCCACTTTTAATTACTTTCCATTATTTAAATATGCTATTCATATTTGCTGAAGAGAAAATAATTTTTAGTCTTATTTATTTAGAATAGCCATTTTTATAAAACACATTATAATTTTAGCCACTCTTATAAACTTATCACAATTTTAGCCAAAAGTACAAATTTTTGCATTGGAATCAATTTAAAATGGATTTGAAAGTCACATTTTTAACATTCATGTCAAATCTAGCAGTTAAATTCAATTTTTAACTAATTTAATAGAGAAATGTGCATGAATGTGAATAAATTTTGATATAAAAATCAATTGGATTGCGCAAAATTTTCCCAATGAATTTAAATTTGTTTTTGGTCGCACTTGTAAATTTTAGAATTATTTAGACATAATTTTTTGAATTTATTTTTAAAATTATGAGGTGGTCCGAGTGCCACCTGAGTGCGATCGGTCTCACCCAGGTGGCACTCGGTAGCACTCAACAATTATTTTATTTTTCTTGATAGCACTCGGTCTCGGTCTTACCCTGGTGGTACTCGGTAGCACTCGGCAAATTTTTTTAAATAGCACTCGGTCTCACCCAGCGCTCAGGTAGCACTCGACATTTTTCTTAAATTTTTTCTAATAGAACTTTGTCTCACCCAGGTGGCACTCGACAATTTAAATAGCACTTAGTCATACCCGGGTGGCACTCGGTAGCACTTGACAATATTTTTTAATTTATTTTTAAATAGCACTCAGTCTCACTCGGTGGCACTCGTGTTGACCACTGACAGTGTGTCAGCCGGTCTCACTCGGTCTCACTCGGTAGCACTCATAATTTTTTTTAATAAAATAGCACATCACAATAGGTCACTCTCTATTTGCTTTTTTTTTTTCCACATTTGTCCACAACTCAAATTCAAATTCACGTGAAAAAGTTGTGACAAACACCTTAGAAATGTACCAGAGAAATGTACTTTTGTCTATATTTGAAATATGTACATAAAAGTGACTAAATTCGAAAGGTGTTTTAATCAATTTGGCTATTCAAAAATTTTCTCTAATTTTTAATTGCAAAAAATTATCCCTAAAAGCAACTAATAACACCCCTTATGAAAAAATACAAGAAATAGCAAAAATCCGTTAGACACTCAAATTCATTTCACTTGAATTTCTCAAAATGTTTAACAGAGTCAATATAATATTAGTGTTTAATATACTTTAATTTTTTTATTAATATCATGCCATTCTAAAACCAATTTAATATATTATTTGGAGTATTCATGCTGAGAAATCTTCAAATTCGAGATGTATTTTTGTTTAATTCAAGAGACCAAATTTTTTTTTTTAAAAAAAATTCTTGCCGAATTAGGTGATTAAATTGGGCTATAATTCTGTATTTTAATTGATTCCAACATGAATTCGAAATTCCATTGGCCTACAATTAATAATTCCAGCATGAGCTCGAAAATCCAGCATGAATTCGGAATTCCATTGGCCTAGAATTATGCCTTTTAACTTATTCCAGCATAAATTCGAAATTGAATTGGGCACGAACTCGATCAATTTGGGCACGAACTCGCATATATGGGCATGAATTCGCATAGTTGAGAACCTTATTTATATCTCTTATCAATTAGCTAGGCTTACAAAATTATTGCATGAACAGTAGTTGGAGTCTTCTTCAACGTTAAATCTCTACCACAACTTTTGAGTAGGCGTGATCTCACAACGACACACGCACATGCATAAAGCTGGGATTTTGAATTTTTATCTCAAGTCTTTGTTAATATATTAGTATATATTTTCATTTCCACTTTTAATTACTTTCCATTATTTAAATATGCTATTGATATTTGCTGAATAGGATTATTCCTCATTCCTTAACAACCAACTCTGTTAGAACAAATCTTGATCCATTACGCCTTCCTTAACAACCAACTCTGTTAGAACAAATCTTGATCCATTACGCCTCCACTCTGAGGATGAGATGAGATGGGCAAATTCTAAATGTAAGATCAACCCTAAGACTGTAGAAACAATAAAGATCAACCTTAGAAATGTGGACACCAATACCCTTCCTATCTTTAGCATAGACAGACCCCGGCCGATTCGCACAAGCCTGTCTTTCGTAAAGACAGAGCATTTTAAACTATAATATAATTAGTTAAATAATTAATGATGACTAAAGCAAAAAAATAAAAAATGAAATAATAGGTCTGTCTCTCGTAAAAACAGACACAAAATACCAAAAAAATAAAAATTAAAATACAGAACTAGACACAAAACGAAAATAAAAATAAAAATAAATAATTAGTCTGTCTTTCGTAAAAACAGACCCAAAATACCAAAAAAATAAAAAATTAAAATGCAGAACTTGTCTTTAAAAATAAAAATTATAAAAATAAATAAATTGTTAGTCTTTAAGAAAGATAGTTTAATAATGTAATTTTTTTTAAAATCGTAGGTCTGTTTTTAATGTAGAACGAAAAAAATAAAAATAAAAATAAGTTGTCAATGCACATTTGGTCCTTGTGTGAGTGCTTTTCAGTGCACACTACAAAAAAATTGCAAATTTGCGACGGATTTGCGACAAAAAAAAAATGGTCGCAATTTAACGACGAATTACCAACGGAATTGCGACGGAATAAAATTTTAAATTTAGCGACTGAATTGCGACCAAAATATTGGTTGCTAAATTTTGCGACCAAAAATTTGGTTGCGAATCCGTCGCTAAGTTCTTTCTTTTTTTATTTTTATATTTTTTAGTGCGTATGATGTATGAGATTATTGTTTGGTTCAGTGGTAACTCGCCCATCACGCGTGCGGGAGGTCCTGAGTTCGAACCTCCTTGAACGCAGGACACAAAATTTAAGTAAATTGCGACCAAAAATTTGGTTGCAAATCCGTTGCGAAAATTTGCGACGGATAAAATTTTTGGTGGCAAACTTTTTTGCGACCAAGGTTTTTGGTCGCAAATCCGTCGCAAAATAGCAGTTAGCGACGGATTTGCAACCGTGTTTTTGGTCGCAAAATGATGAATTTTTGGTAGTGGCACATTTCCAGTCATTACGGTGGATGGGATTTGGTTTTTTAAGCACCTCCATCTGAATGTTCTCGGAGATTGGCAGGTTTGCATTATATTCAATCGTAATGCCGGTTTACTTGCAGCATGGAGTGCACATTCTACACAGTTTCCTGGAGCTGGATGGCATCAATACTGCCTTCGCTAACTTTACGGACAAATTCAAGACGAATGGTATCAAGACTGTGTGTTGGCGAACGTTCGAGTGTCCAAGATCTCATCTACCATCCGATAGAATACCAATAAATCAAATATTCAATGCTCATGGAGAACGTGATCGTAGTGGAGATGAATAATAAATTTTCTGTCTTATTCTTCATTGTATGATGTTTTATATTTTATATATTCCATG
>JAPKLW010009892.1:0-11770 GCA_026898455.1 Plectranthus barbatus | reverse complement strand
ACTTTCCCCCTCTTGGATCCGCGCCAAAAAGGAGGACACTCCAGCGGTGACTGACTCCATCTGTTGTGTCATCTCGGTCCGGAAGGAGGAAAAACGTTGATCCAACCTGGCATCAATTAAGGCAATGAGTTGCGCAGGAGGATGGAGCTCGGAGATTGGCATCGCTGAAACCTCCAGGGAAGAGGAAGGGACATCAGTTGCGGAAGGAGCCATTGCTGGTTCAGATTCAGCTGATATCTCCATCGGGGCTGGCTCCTCCGCTGGTACTGCTGCTGCTGCTGGTTCCTCTGCTGGTACCTCGACTGCTGGTACCTCAGCTGAGTCCACCACTGGCACTGCTGCTGGAGCTGGCTGGACTTGTTCAAAAACGGGTGGGGCTGTGAATTCCACCACTTGCCAGTCCATAGAATCAGGGACGAGATCGCCCGAGACAATAGGAACAGGAGGGACGGCAAGGGTTAGCCACCAACCACGAGAGGGATTCTCCTCTACTAAGTGATCTACCAGCAGAGCGCTGGCAGCATGTCGAACAATATGGCATGGTAGGGAGGGATCCTCGGGAGGGTAACCAGTACTTTGAGGCGACGGAGCGCGTACGTCAGCTGGTACCCCCGACTGGTGACTCGGAACTGGAGGAAAGGTAACTTGATCCTTTTCAGTGGCGGGAGGCCGGAGCTTCCAGTCAGCTGCCTATACTCAGCAATTTTCAGCAAGCGTCGCTTGATCCTCCTTGTAGACAGCTGCTGGGGGCATTCAGGATCGGTGCCCATGAAGGCATGAGCCCACTCCTCCTCCGCTCTCCAGTAGCCAAGACCCAGTCTGGCATAAAGAACCGCCCGCTTTTCCACTGTCAGCAGGCGCTCACAATGATCAAAAATCCTCCACCTCCGGAACTCCAGACACAGTTCCGGATCCACCCTCCAGAGTCTGCGGTAGCTGGATATCATCTCGTCATTGACGGCATTCTCCACCTCCGCCGTGATGTTTTCAGCATACTCATAGAGAGTGGAGTTGAAGTACTCCATCGGCTGCAAAGGCAGACACCAGTCAAAGATCCTTGAAGCGTATACCGACTGGTGGGGGAGTCCGCTGACGGGGATGATGTTGAATGCTGAAGGCTCAGGCACTCTTGAATTCAGAAACGCCATGTCCCCGCGGAGCTCCCACCGATGTACCCCCGTCACTCGCGACTGGAAGGTGTCTTCATCGACCAGCTGGTGCTCTTGGATGCAGAGCATGTAAGGTCGCCTCTCAGTACGGGCACGCCTAGCTGGTGATGTAGAGGATGCTGCTGGTCGCCCGGAAGTTGATGTCGAGGCATCTGTAGATCGGGGGCGACTTGCAGGACGACGAGCCTTATCATCAATGTCTGGGAACAGATCCCTTGGCTCCATCCTCTGCACCATGGAGTAATGTGTCACCTCCTCAGCTGCTTCCTGCTCTGGCTCCTCAGCCCTTGGCTCCTCAGCATCCTCAGACTCTGAGCTTATGTCTGAAAAGCTCGCCAGTTTTTCCGGGGTGGTCGCCCGCACTTCTTCTCCTCCACTGGCACCCCCGTGCGCGGCCAGTGGGTCTTCTTCATCACCTCCACCATCCCCTTGCGCGGGTTGAGGGACTGCAGCGACCTCCTCCTCCTCCTGGTACTTATCCACAAGGGATAGTACATCTTCATCAGCGCCCATCACCAGCAGGCGAGTAAAGGATTCTTCTGGTAAGATCTCGCCTGGTGCTGGTGCTGGTGGCCTCGCACTTGTGGAAGTTTCGGGCACATCCCACTTGCCCTTGCCCACCTGGTGCAATTGTTTGGCCATTTCCTCCTGACGCCTGGCCTCATGCTCAGCCTTCACCTTTGCATAGGCTTCATCGCGGGCTGCCAGCTCAGCCTCTCTTCTTCGCTGGTCGGCCAAAGCCTTGAGCCGTGCCTGGGCCTGCTTTTTCCTCACAATGGAGGCTTGTTGCTCCTTCTTGGCCTGCTCCACCAGCTTCTGAGCTCTGGTCTGGATTCGCTTCCTCTTGCGAGTCATCCTTTCCAGCGTCTCTTCCTCAGTCAGTCCAAGAACGGACTTCTTGACTGGGATGGAGATCTTCCCAGACTCAGGGTCATATGCAACAGCTGACGGTGGCTGCTGGTGCTGGGAAGTCTTAGGCTTCTTGTGGGATGGCTTCTTGGTGACTGGTACAAGTTGTACGTCCCGTGGGTGAATACCAGTCGCCTCAGCCACCGCACCTTCCATGGTGTCGAAGAGAGACTCCGTCTCCAGCTTCCTCTTCAACTGAGCCCTTGCCTCTGCTGTCAGTGGGAGAGCCACAGCTGGTACTTGCTCTCCCAGGTCTTCTGAGTCCTCCTCAGAAACGACCTCAGCAGGGTCCACTGCTGACTTCCCTTTCAGCCTTCGTGGCTTCTTGTAATCTGGGTGAGGCAGCTTCACCTTCGTGGCTGGTATGAAGTCGGAACCAACCAGCTGTTCCCCCTGATCCACGCCATCACCCAATTCCATCTCCAGGATGTGGCTGATCCTCAGCCCGAAGGATACGGCGTGGGCAAACCTCCCTTCCGTTGGCACGATGGAGTTCCGCGCCACATTCTCCAGCAACCGGCCAAAGAAAAATTCGGCCCAATTGCCCTGAACTCCATCCACCAGGGCACACATCACGGAGAACTTCCGCAGGCTCAACTCGGCGTACGAGCCGACTTCACATTGTAGCATGCGAACTACAATGTCGCACACCATCTGCCAGTACTCCTCCATCTCAGACTTCTTCATGCCAGTCCGGAAGACGGTGACTTCTGGCTTCTTCCATTGCGTCCACCTCCTCCGGAATTCCACCGTATCATCCTGATGATACGTGGCCACTTCTTCTCCTTCATTCCTCAGTCCGAAGAGATTGGCGAGGTATTCGGCGGTGACGGTGATCAAGTGGCCAAAAACAGAAGTTGTGAAAGACTTCCTGTCGTCAGCTATCACGGCCCGAGCATAGAACTCGGCTACCATGTGTGGATGAAAAGTTTGGGGTGTCGCCGTCAGGTACTGTCGGAGCTCTTCTCGGTCAATCATCTCCATCAGCTCCTCCCCGAAATTTTTCAGGGCCAATTTCGCATTTAAAATTTTCTCTTTCTGGACCTGAGCAGTCCTTATCTGCGCGTTAGAAAGTTGTCGTCTGGTCGCCGGCCTGTTCAACTGAACCAGACGGGCGAACGGATAGGTGTAATCGATATCTTCGATCTTCACTATGCCAGTATACGTAGGCATATGAGCTTCAGCGAGGGGTAAGTCGAGAGACTCTGAGGATGATGTAGAGGGGCTATCAGCTGGAGGTTGAGAAGATGATGCCATGACTTCAGAAATATTCAAAGTTCAGAAAATTTCAAAGGAAGATGAGAGAATTTTGAAGGTTATTAGGGTTCTGAAGGTAGGGAAACATAAAGGTTAACCCGAAGGAGGTGATCGGGTATTTATACTCGGGCCATGTAGGATCAGACGTCCAGGATCAATGCTCAGCAAGCGAGGATCGACGGTCATCAGCAGGCCCGGTTCCCTGTGCGACGTGCACGGTCGTGCTGACGTGGGCTACGCCGTGTAGCTGACATGGCGTTCTCTGATTGGTCGCAAAAGTGCTTTTGACCGCGCAGTCACTGTGCGCATTAAATGTGGCATTAAATGCCGCATTAAATTCTGAGGTACGCACACGCGAGAGGATTTGAACAATCCCGCCATTTCTGTGACAGCTGGAACGACTCTTGGACTGCAAGAGATCGTCAGTTTAGAGCTGGGACTCAACTGCTCATCAGCAGGATAACTGGTAAACAGTTATATGCCAGTTGAACACTTCCCCCTGTCAGCATGGCCTCCTTACCAGTTGACAGCTGGTACTTACGACTGGCACCCGAGTACTTGGATAAATTGAGAGCTGGGACTCAATTTTCACCAGTCGTGGACAGATCACCAGTTGTCTGCTAACAACTTGAAAGATTGAAAAATTGAGAGCTTGGACTCAATTTTATTCCGCATAATCTTCTCTTCAAGAAATCCACTCCTCATCATCGCTTGAAATTGGGAGCTGGGACCCAATTTCGCTTCAACTGATGGTTTGTGCTGGAAACTTCGGAATGAGAGCTGGGACTCATTTCCTTAGACAATTAAGAGATAAGTTCCGCCAGTAGGAACCATCAGTGAGTTTGAGATACCACTTAAATAAAAACAACTAAGAGCTTGGACTTAGTCGTAATCAGCGTCCTTCAGAAGATCAAGAACAGAATGAGAGCTGGGACTCATTCTTCCTCATCATTGGGGCTCACATCAATCTCCATAAGACCAAGTTTGATGCACAACTCCTTGAATCTTGCTTCTGGTAGTGGCTTGGTGAAGATGTCAGCCAGTTGATCTTCAGTCCTGATGTAGTCCACGCTGACATCCTTCTTCTCGACATGATCACGTATGAAGTGATGTCGAATATCTATGTGCTTGGTTCTAGAATGGTGAACCGGATTCTTCGTGATGCACATAGCGCTGTTGTTGTCGCAATAGATTGGAACACAGCCAGTGTCCATTTCATAATCCTCCAGTTGTTGCTTGATCCAAATAATTTGAGCACAGCAACTGGCAGCGGCAACATACTCAGCCTCAGTGGTAGAAGTAGCAACTGAGTGCTGCTTCTTGCTAAACCAACTGATTAGCTTGTGTCCTAGAAACTGACACGTACCACTGGTACTCTTTCGGTCAATACGGCATCCAGCGAAGTCTGAATCTGAATATCCAATGAGTGTAAGCTCATCATTCCTGGGATACCATATTCCAAGAGATTCAGTCCCCTTCAGATATTTTACTATCCTCTTTGCAGCTTCCATGTGTGACCTTTTCGGATTGGCTTGAAATCTGGCACACACTCCGACTGAGTACGAAATGTCGGGTCTGCTGGCTGTGAGATAGAGAAGTGATCCAATGATTCCTCGGTAGATGGTAGGATCAACTGATTCACCTTGCTCATCAAGAAATATTTGACAACTGGTGCTCATAGGTATTCTGAGGGACTTAGTTTTCTCTGGGCAATACTTCTGAATTAACTCCTTCGTATACTTCCGCTGGCTGATAAAAATTCCATCAGCTGACTGCTGGACCTGGAGTCCGAGAAAGTATGTTAACTTGCCCATCATACTCATCTGAAATGATGTCTGCATCAGATGAGAAAACTTCTCGCAGAGAGTTATATTCCTTGATCCGAATATGATGTCATCTACATAGATCTGCACCATTAGCATGTCACCTCCATCCTTGAGAAGGAAGAGAGTCCTATCAATCTTCCCTTTCTGAAATCCATTGCTGGTGAGGAATTGTGACAGCGTTTCGTACCAAGCCCTGGGCGCCTGTTTCAATCCATACAGGGCCTTTCTCAGCTTGTACACCTTGGTGCCTATCTCAAATCCTGGAGGTTGCTCAACATAAACCTCCTCCTTTAGCTCACCATTCAGGAAGGCGCTCTTCACGTCCATCTGGAACACCGTGAAGCCGTGATACGCTGCATAAGCAAGGAACAGCCGTATCGCCTCCATTCTGGCAACTGGTGCGAAGGTCTCATCGAAATCGATCCCTTCACACTGCCTGTAACCTTTGGCGACTAAACGAGCTTTGTTTCTGACCACGGTGCCATTCTCATCTCGCTTGTTCTTGAAAACCCACTTGGTGCCAATCACTGACTGATGTGATGGTCTCTCCACCAAGTCCCAAACATTATTGCGAGTGAACTCAGCAAGCTCCTCTTGCATGGCATTGATCCAATCGGCAGATTTGAGCGCCACTCCTATGGAAGTAGGTTCCATTTGAGAAATAAAGCAACTCAGGAGCGCACTGCCGTGTCGAGTCTGGACAGAACCTTCCGGATCACCGAGAATAGCATCGAATGGGTGATCCCTCAGCCATCTGGGAGGACCAGCGACTGCTGGTGCCGGCTGTGAAATTGGTTCATCTGTCCTGGCGACTGGTGCTTCCACATTTCCACCAGTCGGAGCTGGAAGAATAACTGGCGGTTGAACATCACCAGTCGGAACTGGAACTGCAACTGGTGGTTGATCTTCACCAGTTGGAACTTCTTCATCAGCTTCTCTGTCTGACTGGCTTCCTGAACCTTCACCAACGTTGTCAGTGTCAGCTGGTGCATCCACTCCAGCTGGTTCATCGTTGTCTTCTGGCTCAAAGATTCCAGTCGGAATTCCCCCTTGATTTTTGCTAGTTCCACTCAGGGAGATTGAGTGTAAGGTCTCAGCAAGGTCGTTTGCATCACCGACCCTCTCAGGTTGCTGATGGCCACCTGAGGTAACTGGTTGAGAAGATGATCCATTCATAGGTCTAGTCGAACCAGTTGGTTGAGCATCGGAAGAATTCCTGCCCAACTGGTCGCTAACATCCTCGACCTCAGGAACATCTTCAGCCAGTTGGCGTAAGGTCCTGCGCAGACCAAAATACACTTCGTAGGGAGTTTTCTGGAGTCTGTCGTTGATCCCGCTTCTGTTCTGAGTGTAGCAGGCAGTCACCAACGCTTCTCCCCAGAAACTCTGTCCCAAGCCGGACTCAGCCAGCATGGACCGGACCGCTTCTTTCAGCGTCCTGTTCCTACGTTCTGCCAGTCCATTCTGCTGCGGTTGCCTTGGAGTAGATCTCTCATGTTTGATCCCGGCCTCCGCGCAAAAATCCATCAGCAGACTGTTGCAGAATTCAGTCCCATTGTCTGATCGAATTCGCTTTACCACAGCTTCTCTCTGTTTCTGAGCTTGGATGATCAATTCTGGAAGAATGATCTTCACCTCATCCTTGGTTCTGAGAAGCTTTACCCAGGTATAGCGCGAGTAGTCATCGACTACCACCAGCGAATATCGTCTTCCTCCAATGGTTTGCGGTGTTACTGGTCCAAACAGGTCCATGTGTAACAACTCGAGTACCTGACTGGTACTGGGGCAGACTGGCGACTGGTTCTTGAAGGACTTCCTAGTTTGTTTGCCTTGCTGGCAAGCTTTGCAAATTCCTTCCTTCTTGAACCCGCCCTTGGGAAGACCATCTACAAGATCATGCTTGGTTAGATAATTAATAGTTTTGAAATTTAGATGACTTAACCTTTTGTGCCACAGCCAGTTAGTTTCCATGGAACTGGTGGCTACAAAGCATGTATCAGTCTTCCCGCTTTGCCAGTCAACAACATAGAGACCTCCTTTCCTGACACCTTTCAGCTTGGTCTCGCCAGACTCTTCATTCTTGATCTGGCACCCTGATTTGTCAAACACAATGGTATAACCATTGTCGCACAGCTGACTGATGCTCAGGAGGTTGTGCTTCAGATTGGTGACAAGGGATACATTCACAATTCTGACATCATCCTTCTCGATGCAGCCCTTGCTAATAACTCTGCCCTTGGAGTTATCACCAAAAATAACTGGAGGTCCTCTGACCTTGGTGAGCTCAGAAAATAGGAACTCCTCACCAGTCATATGAGCCGAGCAACCACTATCTATGATCCACTCGCTCGATTTCTGAAGTTGTGTTGCATGATCCTGTTCCTGCAAGAAAATGAAATTATTTAGGTCCCCGATCATCAGCGGGTCCTGCAGGGTTAGATCTCTGGATCATTCCTTTTGGAATCCAGACTTGAGTAATCTTCAGCTCGGTGTTACCCTTGCTGACATCACTTGTGGCCTTTCCCTTCCTTTTAAAATAATGCATGGATTTGTTTTTGGAAGGTGTAGCGGTGTGTGCGGTTCCTCTGGAAGTATTCTTCCTCCGAGGGTGTCGGAAATTTCTTTCCGACCGCTTGTGTTGCCTTGGTGGTCTCTGGAATTTTGGACCACGATGATTAGCCTTCCCAGCCCTTGAGAAAAGGTTTTGATTGGGCTCAGGCCTCCGATAGGTGTTCCTCCTATCGGGAAATATCCTTCTCTCAGTATTCCGCTGAGATTTGGATCCCTTGTAAGCATGCTGGCAACTGGCATACTTGTAAGGTTGGGCGTGGAAACTCTGGACAGCTGGTGCTGGCTGTCGGATTCCACTGGCAGCTGACGCTGACTTCCTTGCCTTAGAATATTTCGGCTTAGTCTGCGTCCTTGGGTATGCTGGCGTCCTGTCAGCAGAGGATCTTGCCAGTTGAGGATTTTGTCTTGATGACTCACCTATGTATCTGGACTTATGATTCCTATGCTGATTAGCCATTCGGGACTGACTGGTATTACCAGCTGGTGCTGATGCATTTACCAGTTTGCCCTTACCCTTACCAGTAGTGATTTGTTCGGGCTGATTTATGCTCAAATCTTTTGTAAATCCCAACCCGGACTTATCAGAAGGCTTTCTCCAATGACTTAGAGCTGCTTCCAAGTCTTTTGAGCCTTTATTTAGAAAATTTATTCTATTTTCTTGCTCCAGAACGAGATTGTGAAAATTATCTCGCTCAGTTTTTGTAATTTGAAAATTTTGGAGCAACTCAAAGTGAGTCTTTTTCAAAGTGGCTAGCTCTTCACTGACTGACCTCGATTTTTCAATCTCCTTGGTCAAAACAGAAACTTGATCTTTCAGCGAAGAATTTTCGCCAGCCAAGACATTCTTTATTTCATAAAATTTTAAAAATTCTTTTTGAAGAATGTCTATAGTGACAGCTTCTGAGTCGGAGCAATGCGACTCAGAATCGTCTAAACTGATAGAAGGCATGATATGCAATGGGGAAGCTGATGATTGTACCTGATCATCAGCTGCAAATGCCTCTTCACTGTCAGCACTTCCTTCAGCTGACTCCTCGCCAAAGGCTGCCATGAGTGCCAGTAGAGCTTCCTCTTCTGACTCCTCGTCTGACGCATACTCCCCATCATCATGGTCGGGTATGTCAGGCACTTCAGTCCTGGTCAGCATAGCCTTGGCAACGGCCTTGGAGGCGCGCTCTTCAAAGAGCTTCTTTAGCCTTTCCCGCTCATTTTTGTCCACCTGTGGACATTCAAACTTTAAATGATCAGGGGATTGGCACTGGTAGCAAGCACGGGGAGCTCTGTTGACGAATTTTCCGTCAGTTGAGCTCAGAGATACTCCCTGCTTTGACTTGGCTTTCTCCAGAAGGACAGCCAGTCGTTTCATCTGTTGCTCAAGGTCAGCGATAGAGCTCTCGCTGTCTTTTGAGTTAGATCCCGATGTGGCTGGGATCTCTTTCTGCTGGTTGTGCTGGGCAGCAGGTCTGTCAGCATGGAAGGGCTTCTTGTGCTTCCATTTGAAATCCTTCTTGACGAAGTAAGCTTCGTCTTGAGCTTTGATGCTGGGGGATCCCATGTTCCGGATGGCCTCATTCTTGTTCACCATCTGGATATCCCACTCGTGTGCCTGCAACTGAGCAAATAACTCCTTGGGAGTCATCTTGGACAGGTCCTTCTCCTTCAGAGCTGTGGTCTTCACGAACCAGTCCTCCTTGGGCATCTTGGACAGGATCTTGGCATTAAGATCTTCATTTGAGTACTTCATGTCCAGTGACTTTAGCTCGCTGACAATGGCGTTGAATCTCGCCTCCATCTCCTTGATGGTTTCTCCAGGCAGCATCTGGAAGGACTCGTACTTGTCCACTGCAACCTGCAATTTGTTGTGTTTCATTTGATCAGTTTCTTGACATAGACTATCAAGATAATCCCATACTCCCTTGGCATTGTCAAACTGGAGGGCTTCCTCCATCAGCGACTTTGGAAGAGAAGCCAGGATCAACTCGTGAGCAATGGAATCCAACTGATTCCGCTTCCTGTCCTCAGTATTCCATTCGTCTTGGGGCTTTGGGATCACAGCAGCTGGACGATCTCCTAGCTGGTGCTGAATCTTGGTGATCTCAATCGGCCCTGTCTCTAGCACATCTTTCATCTCTGGATGGATGCTCTTTAGAGAGATGAGCGACCTCTTTCGCCATATATCATGCTTCACAGTCTCGTAGTCGAGTAGCTTCGGATTATTCATCTTGATGTACCTGAGCTAATCAAACAAACAAACAAATAGAGCGCAAGGAAACGCGGATCACGGTCCTAAGCGACTCAGATACGAACGGTCTATAAGAACCGTCCGCTCTGATACCACTTGTTGGTCCCGGATTATCAGGGTATAACTTAGCAGCGGAAAATATGGTTAATCGTTTCTTGCACTCTGCTGGTTACTCAGCTGACTGGGACCTTGTCAGCTGGTAAGTCAACTTGCACTCTGCGTACTCAGCTGACTGGCGACTGGCTCGTCAGCTGGTAGCTCAAGACTTAGAATGTTTTTAGCCTTGTTTGCACAGTTATATCAGTTTTCAGATATACACCAGCACTTGGGTGCTGGGTTTTAAATCAGTATGAAATGCAGAAAACTGATAAAAGATAAAGGATTTATAGTGGTTCGATCAACTGATCTACGTCCACTCTCCAGTCGTAGCACTGGAAATTCACTATAGAGTAATCAGGTACAAGTTGCCTACGATCTATCTCTAGCTGGTGCGACCCTTGTCCACCACTTCGCTAGATCAACCGCTCCCGGTCTTGATTCCTTCTTCAACTCTGATCAGCTGGTGGAGTGCGAGCACGTCACTTCAACCTCCACAGCTTCACTGGGTGTTTAGTTCTCCCAAGAACGTGTCTTCTCAATACGGCAAAAGCCCGTAATAACTCAAGTGCTGGGTGGCACAAGAGCTGCTGTGAACTTCCTCAGAAGAGAAAGAACACCAAAGAGATCAATAACTTACAAGCTGGAAGCTTGAAGTCTCGTGTTTGATAAATCAACACACGGATAGCCTTTAGAAAGGCCTCGAAAGTGTTTTGCTTCTACTTGCTTGAGCGTAATAAATTTTGCAGTCTTTCGGTAGGTGAAGAGTTGGCCAGCGTCTTAAATGTTGGTGGTTCCGACCTATTTATAGACGCGGGATCCAATTCAAATCTTCTAGCCATTTGGACACATCCGGAAGGATGTCAGACCTCGGATGTCCTTCTGACGGCGGCAGGTATGTTTCTCCGGAAGGAACCATACCTTTGACCGCTTTATCTGACACAGATCTCTTTGTGTCAGAACGGCTCTATTCGTCAGTACGATGAATCGGAACTGGTGTCTTGAACTGATAGACTTGAAGGTATCCTCCCTTAAAAGTCATACTTTGTCAGTTTATTCCTCAGACGAATCTTCTTTTTGTCTCTAAGACTCTGGGAGAGCGAATCTTGAATTCTGCTGGTAACATCCGACTGGTAGATCATTCTGATGATCTTGTGCTGGCAGTCTCTGCTGGTGACTTGCGCTGGCACAATCTAAGTCTACCAATATGTCTGATGTTAACCCTTTCTTGGAATCTCCCATGACTGGTGGCTTCACCGCTGGTGAACAGTGTCAGTGAGAACACGTATTCTGCTGGTAGGATTTGTCAGCCGCCTGCTGGTGAAAACCTTCCCAACTGGTGAACAGTAGCCAGTCATTAGCTCTTTCTCATGCTGATGAACAGTGTCAGCATGAGTCTTGTCAGTCGCTTGCTGGTGAGACTTCTCTCAACAGGTAAGTATATCTCATGCTGGTGAACAGTAGCCAGCATGAGTCTTGATCAGCTGCGACTTACAACTCAAAAGACCTAAACAGGACTTTACATTTGAGACTGGAGCTATTATAGAGACAAACTGACGCTGGTAGGACTTAGGATTTGATCCACCAAAACACCAAAACTAGAATCTAAACTAATAGCTACTGGGGAAAGGAAACTTAGCCAAATTTCCCAACAATTTCCCCCTTTTTGGTGCGATCAAAGCCTAACCAGCGAGCACTCA
>JAPKLW010009891.1:0-11770 GCA_026898455.1 Plectranthus barbatus | reverse complement strand
GTTCTTCAAATTCCCAAAAGCTTGAAAAGAATAAAAGACTGAATACTTAACTGAATTCTAAAGAGAATAATAAATTTCTTAATGAATCAAGACCTAGAACATGAGTTTATATTGTTGTAGGTTAGGTCTTGTGGTTTTGAACTTCAATGAAAAGTTGTATTGGGCAACAATTTTTCAAATCCCGTCCTTCGACTTATAAAATTGCATCTTTCATGTTTGCGTCGACCGACACATAACCATGTCGATTGACATGCATCTCCCAACTCGATCCCCTTACATTGCTCGATCTTGTCCACATCGACATCTTCAACGTCGACTGACACAGACGTGGAAATATTTTCCATTTCATTTCACATCGAACGTGCGTTGACCAACACACACATGCATCGATCAAAATAGAGACCAAAAATACAGAATTCTAACTCAATTACTCAACTTTTCTCATTTTTAACCTATTTACTTGCAAAACTAAGCACCATAAGCATAATACCCACTAAAACACACTCATGCACAATTATTAACCCTAAATGAATGAAAATGCATAAAAGAACTAAGAAAATAATACAATAAGTGAGTGGCAATATGTGCTTATCAGCTGCCATCCTCATAGACCTAATCCTCATAGTACCAATCCACTTGATTTTTAACATATGTTTGGTCTCAATCATTACATCTTGTAGTACTGGAAAAAGCTATCGATTGAAGTAAATGGATTCTAAAACTTGAGCTGCTATCTTCATCAACATATGTAGAGGTGGTCGCACACCTTCCTCGTTGGTTACCTCTCTGAAAGTATGGATTGGGATCAGCCTGCTACCAACCTCTGCTACACTGAGCTCGGCCCATCCACATGTTGGCCCACTCCTCTTCATGTCTCCAAAAAGTGAGACCCATGATGCTATCATGATGGAATGAATAGCATCATGGCATGATCTTCAAAAGCCAGATCGTGTCGAGATATGTCCATGTGTCTCCAGCGAACAAACTCCATTCTCAACTGAGTGACAATCTCAGAGTCATTATTGAATATGTCAACATAAGTTCTCCTTAGCTCTTCTCTGAGTTGCTACTGGATATGGAGAGAAATAACCCCGCTCCAAGGTAGAAGATCTTCACATGATAACTCATTGCTAAGTACAGGAGAACACCAATGCTTTATCTTATAGACTATGTGATCCGGATGAGGAACTGCATCCAAGGGGATTTGAACATTAGCAAATGAACATGGATTCGTGTTGTCCACATTATTCTTTGTCTCCCAAGGATATATGTGCTAGTGGCTTGTGCTTTCTGCTTCAAAATCAGATTCATCATTCATGAAGACATCATTATCTTCATTTTTAGAGGATGAATCCACATGAACAAGAGTCTTATCATCTCATTTTGGAAACATCGGATTTTCTGAAGTGGTCGCTCACTTGGATGATCCTGTTTTAAGGAAAACAATAGAAGTAGGTGTGCCAACATCTTTTTGTGTAGTTTGTACTTTCTAGGATGTACTAGCAACCACTAGAACTGCTGATAACACTAAGGATGAGTCAGAAACTTCATGTGTTGTAGACCCCACCATTTCCTCCAAATTGGCTACCCGTTCGCTATCACAAGCAAGTTTTTCCATATCCAGGTCCACTAAGATTTCAACAAGGTTGCTGACATTACCCTGCTCATCAAAAACATCTTCATGCTACACACCACTGTCATATGTTGTAGTTCCAAGATCTAACACTACTTATGTCAGGTGGTCGCCTGCTCATCATGTCATGTTGTCGTCAGCTCCTCTTCTTGGAGCTCTCTGGCTTGGTCCTCATCCATCTAAACTTGGTCCTCATCCATCTAAACTTGCAGTTGAGGTTTTAGCTTCTTCTTGGGAAGAGATTTATCTTATTCCTCCATTACTCTCTTTCCAAGGGATTTACCCTCAGTTGTGATTCACTCCACAACTTCTTTGATTTGAGCCTCACCCCCTTGATTCTGGCCTCGGATGCTTTGGCACTCGTTTCGGTTGGAATTTTTCTTTACTTGCTCCAACAGCCGATCGAAGATAAATGTTTCCTAGTTTCCTCTGAGACCGTTATCAATGGCCATCATTACAACATATTTCTTCATGCTAAGCTTTGAGTGTGAGCCCACCTTGCATTGAAGCATGTGAATGACTACCTCCGTTAGTAACTGGTATGGGCAACAAGTTTTGATTTCTTGGTTGAGGACTTCCAATCATCAGTGACACCAGCGTGCTTCCATCGTTGCCAGTGCTCTTGCATTGCTATCCTATCCTTAACCTTGTAGGTGGCAATATTTTCACCTTCATTCCTGAGATGAAAATTCTTCTTCAATAGAGCCGCGTCCACCATTATGGCATGTCTATAAACACAGGTGGTGAATGAAACTTTGTCCTTGCTGATGACAACCCTAGCAAAGAACTCAACAACCATGTGGGGATGAAATTATTTTGGCTAACTGGTAAGAAAGTGAATGAGGTGTTGTCGAATAAGCTTCTCGACAATCTCATCACCGAAGTATGTCTTTGCCAGAGAAAGATAAAGAATTTGTCCTTTTGGACTTGCGCTGCCCTCTTCTGGTAGTCAGGTAAGGTTTCTTTCTTTACCTCATCGTTGTAGGTAGCGACCATCTTGGAGTGGCTGATGCTTTCATCAATGTCTTCGGCCTTGTTGAGTTCAGTAAAAGAAGCTTGATGTTGCTCGGGATCATCTCTGCAACATTGGATGTGGAGCTTGCTATTGAAAGTAAATGATTGCAATAGAGTAAATGCATGTGAATCTTTTTTCTTAGAAAGATTTGCGATCTGTAAAATTTTGATCAACAAAGACTGCAACTATTTATAGCTAAATTCGTACACAATCCCATGGTTCTGAATAATCGGTGATTTGAATTTGAAAGGCTGAGATTTGCTCAAACTATTGGTATCCAAACCCATGTACATCGTGCGTGACTGCTCGTGCATAGCGCGCTCGTTCCTCCTTTTGGTTGCGGCGCAATAAATGCAATGTTTAATGCTTGCATGGTTTTAAAGATTTGCTTTCAAATCTCCCACCTTCAATATTTGCGCATGCTGATTGATAATCATCATGCTGCTGGTTGATGAATTTACCAGTTTGACCCCTGGTAAAATATATGCATCACCAAGAAAGATGATTGTTGGTTGGAAAACCATCAGCACGAAAAGCCTCTCTGCTGGCTAGAATGATTTGCCAGCTAGTCAAAGCTAGGAGCTGAGACCCTACTTTATTCCGCTACCCTTTTCTGGAAATAAAGATTATATTCTAGGTCCCCGATCATTAGCGGGTCCTGTAGGATTAGAGTGTTAGATCAACCCTTTGGTGATCCTAACCCAAATTTTGTCTTTGGTGTAGGAAACCTTTCAGAGTTCTTCCCTACAACCTTCATCTTCCTCCTAAAAGAATGCATGGGTTTCTTATGAGAAGAATGAGGTTGTGCATAGGTGTGTGTTGTCCGTTTGGAAGTAGGCTTCCTAGTTAGAACTCGAAAAACATATTTCAGAAATGTGTGTGAACCATGTATCCTTCTTGGATTGAATCATCTGCCACTTTGGTTTGCCTTCATAGCCCTTGAAAAAGAAATTTGGTTGGGGCTCAGTCCTCAAGTAGATGTTCCCCCAACTTGGATGAATCATTTTCTCATTTGGAGGATGAGAAAATGATATCTGATTATAAAAGTAACCAGGAGGATTGTCTGACTTCATCGTAGGTCTAGCAGGTGTGACCCTTGCTGGTTGCTTGGCTAAACTGACTGTGCGAGATGGTTTCCTTTTAGCAAAAATTTGCTGATTCACCACCTTGTGGGGTTTCGCTGGTTTCCTCGCAGCATGCTTCTTTGGCTAGCTTAGGGTTGTTGGCTAACTAATAACTCTCATAAAGAGTTATCTTATGCTCTTTTCTAGCTTTTTTATGATGTTGTTTTAATAAATATGGTCCTAGTTTGAGTCTATTATTGTTTATTTGTTTCTTAGTTGTATTTATGCTTTATTTTGTTGATTTAGGTGTTTAATAAGTTTTGCAAGTTTTTGTGAAGGTTTTCGCCAGATTCAGTATGCTAAAGCTTTTCAGCAGCATTCTAGTAAGGAGTTGTGCTCGAGCATAAGAGTCGCAATGAGACAATTTGGAGAAGATATTTTCTGGGACCACTTTAAGACAAAGATCAACCACTTTTTGGATCTTATCTGCAAACTTGGACATGTGTCACTATGCGAGCAAAGCCAGTACTAGAGGGGCAAAAAGAACATTCGTGTGTAAGAATCTGGTGTGGCAAGAGAGGATCAATGAAAGAAGAAAAGGGTAGAGAGTATAAACTACACACGAGAACACACAAAAATATTCTAGAGAGAGGTTCAAGGAAGCTTGCAGCTCAAGTGAAGAACTCGGCCAACTTGAAGATCATCGTCTGAGTTTTTATTGTTTTAATTCAGCTTTTGTAAATCCTAAGTCTAGGATGGTGAATGATTTAAAGCTTTCTTTTATTTTTAGTTTAAGTATGAGCTAAACTATTTAGCACTTGAGTTGTGGATTTTCTATTTGAGATTGAATATATGTTAAGGATTGGTTTCGCCTAAATCTGAGTTTGATCATGATTCTGAATTGTTTGATCTCTTGAGCATGACAGTGGATAGAGTTTTATCACTTATCAAGGCCGAAAGGATAGATATGATGAGGGAATCATGATCAACCATATTTATTTCATAGACGTATGGAAAAGTGTGGCTTAATATTGACCCATGTTCTGATTTTGTGCATTCAAATGTCATATCATGCATAGGCATATGATGTATGGTAGGAGATTGTAGATCTAGCAGAGTGACAACTTGTTAGGCATTATTGCGAGGTTTTAAGACTCAAAGGTGTGCGAGATCTATGCTTTACCATGTAGGACAGTGATAATCTAGAATCTCCATAGCTCGAGTGTGTTTTCATCTTTATTGTTTTGTGTTTCAGAGTTTAATGTGATCATTTTATGGCAAGAAGAGTTGTTAATCTTGTTTGCTTTAATTGGTTTTATCATTTACTCTTATTTGCACTTTTAGATAAAGTTAATATCACTTCCACTTATTTTGCAAGCAAAATTTTGTGTGCCCGGCTTAATCATACACTCTCTAGGGTCCGATATATGGTCTCTAGGACTATACTACTTGTTGATTGCGTGCACTTGGGCACTATTCTGTTTGTACCCTGCAGTACACAACACAAACCAATATTTAGCATTTCCAGCAGATGCTGGTATATCCAGTGCAATTACTCCTTTACCCTTCGGCCCATGCTAATCACTGGACTTGACTTTAACATAAACAATATTCTTTTTGCCAGTGACAGAACTAGATGAAGCTACATGATTGCTCAAAAATGTTTTATTAAAACCAAGACTTGATCCTATGGATCTCTCTGGGTCAAAAATACTTCATCTAAAACTCTTGAGCTTTTTTAAAAAGAGCATTTGCACAATTCAGGCTCAAGATTCTTGATCTTCAAATAATCATGTTCATATTTTAAAATTTTTAGACTTTAAAGAAGTTTTGAATGTTCTTCTTTGATTTTTGTCAGTTCCTCGTTGATAGACCTCGAATTTTCAATTTCATTGGTCAAAATAGAGACTTGTGATCTCAATGAGGTGTTTTCACCAGCTAAGACATTTTTCAACTTATAAAATTTAGAAAATTCTTATGCAAGTGAGTTGAGAGAAATGTCCTCTGAATTAAAGTAATAAGATTCAGGGTCCTCAGTGATGCACGCAAAAATGAAAGAAACTGGTAGGGAGCTAGTTACCTCGTCATCAACGAGTGTCAGTGCTTGTTGGCTATCTTTTGCATCATCATCTGCGTCAACATCCTCTCCAATTACTTCCATGAATGACATCAATGCTTTGTAGCCCGACTCATCATCGGACGACACTGACCCATCATCGTGGTCAGGAATGTCTAGAACTTCCGTCTTGGATAGCATCGTCTTGGTAACAACGTTTGACGCTTTGATCTTAAACAACCTGCTCAATCAATCTCTCTCCTTCTTGTCAACTCGAGGGCACTCGAACTTCAGGAGCTCGGGAGAGTTTCACTTAAAACATGTGTGTAGGGGGAGTTTGATGAATCTCTTCTATGTTGATTGAGGAATATTAGCTTTAGCTTTCACCTTCTCCAACATTTTGAAGAGTATTCTCATATGCTCTTGAAGTTCTGCGATGGAAATCTCTCCTTCTTTCCACGTAGAGGTGGATTTGGAGGGGGCTTCTATCGTTGATGGCCCCAATGGTCTCTCTGTGTGAAAGAGCTTCTTGTGTCTTCTCTGATTTTGGAAGTCCTTATTCACAAAGTAGGCATAATCTTCAACATGTTTGCCCGACGAACTAGTGGTTGCCCTGATGGCTTCGTTTTTGTTTACCATCTTGATGTCCCACTCATGAGCTTGTAGTTGAGCGAATAACTCCTTGGTGGACATCTTGGAGAGATCTTTCTCATCTAGTGTGGTTGTTTTCACGAACCAGTCGTCATTCGGCATCTTGGACATGATTTTGACATTAAAATCCGCTATGGAGTATACCTTGTCCAAGGTCTTCAATTTGTTGATGATAGAGTTAAACCAAACCTACATGTCGTCGATGCTTTCTCCGAAGAGCATCATAAAGGACTTGTATTTGTCCTCACAAACCTGAAGCTTGTTGTGTTTCATCCGGTCCATCTCTTAGCTCAGACTGCTGAGATAGTCCCATACCTCCTTCACGCAATCGAAATCTATCACATCGTCTGTCATAAACTCCAGAAGAGCTGAGAGAATCGGCTCGTGAGCTATGGCATTAAGCTGGACCCGCTTCTTATCCTTTGTGGTCCACTTTGCATACGGTTTGGGCACTGACTCGAGACCTTCTTCACCTCCTAGGCAAATGTTGACCTTCAAGATCTGGATGAGTCCTGTTTCCAGCACATCTACTATCTCATGATGGATGTTCTTAAACTGGATCAGTGATCTCTTCTTCCATGCTGCGAATTTCTTCGCATTATATGGTTGAAACTTTGAGATGTTCATCCTGTTACTTGCTCACTAAGGCCCAAAGTAGTGACAACCACAAGGAATATAGATCTGGTCCTAAGCGACTCAAAACAGCCGTCTGTAAAAACCAATTGCTATGATACCACTTGTAGGTCTCAAATTAGAGTTAGATACAGTGTAGCGGAAGATAATCATGCAGGTTGAGAACTCCAAGCTTGTGATTCTGGCACCAACTCAGGTTCAGAAAAAATGGTTGTTAGCGAGCGATATATTACTTAGTTAGTTTTCAATAATATACTCCAACATTTGAGGTGCTGGGTTTCAAACCCAATGCAAAAGATATATAAAGCAGTTAATAACACAAAGGATTTGTAGAGGTTCGGACCAAACCATCCTACGTCCTCTCTTCAGACACGCAGTCTAGAAATCACTAAGTTGTGGATTACAAAGATGTCACACAATATATTGCTAGCTGATGAATGTCTGCATCCACCAGTCCACCAGCGTACTCTAAGTCTTTTGCTCTCCTTCGCTTCCTCGGATCTAGAGTGAGGACGCACGTTGCAACCTCAACCTGGGCGTGAGAGTTTGATTTCCTCTCGAGAATGTCCAATTGCGGTATATAAACGTGATAGTTACCACCGGAGTAGTGGAAACTCTTAGATATTTTCTTACTATGAAAGTAAGAAAACTAAGGTAGCTGTTGCTAGACGCACAAAGCCTCGTATTCAAGAAGGAAAACGGAAAGTTGATAGAACAGCCTGAAAGCTTTTTAATGTAGAGTTGGTAGCTTTCGAGATAGATTGATAGAGAATGATGATAATGTTGATTGGCCAAAAGTAACGTTCTCTTGATGGATTGAAGCCTCTATTTATAAGCGCTCATTGGAATGTTTGAATTTGAAGCCGTTGTGAGACAAAAGGAACACGTCCAATCGAAGTCTCACTTTTCTAACTTGCAGAGTCATTTCTATTAGAGCAAGTAGACTTTTGTTGTTGTGGACAGAACAACTCCTAGCCATTCCGAGAAATGTTTGCTGGTGGATTCATTGGATTAACAAGCTTTTAAGTAACTTCAGACTTTAAGATCTTTTTTCTTAAAGTCTGATCGTGAAAAGTCTTTGTTTGTCTTGGCTTGCTTGTGTCTATTCTAACTGGTTGGGTAATGCCTTGCTGGTGACATCTGATGGTAAGCTCCTTGCTAGTGGTTCACCACCTGGTGATGACATGTCAGCTAGCATCCTCCATAGGCGCTTTGATGGTAACGATGTGTTTGTCAGCAATCCCAAACAAGCTTCATTGGTGGTGAATGGAATTCGCAAGCAAATTTACATGGGCTTGTGATCAGCTTCGACTTACAATTCGATAATTCATATACAAAATATTACAAATGCGAGCTAACCTAGATAGAGACACTCTACCTAGTGGTATGTTTGACTCATCAATTAAGGAAGGAATTTCTAACAATTGCCAAGTTAGTCGTGGACACATTAACATGTGCCCACAGTGGCCATATGATCATTTAAAAGGTAAAGTATAAAAAATATTATAAACATCATAATGTCTCAAATACATTATAAATTATGCATGCTACTTAAATATACCTCAAATTATCGATTTTATAATTCCAAATTTATGATATGAAGCAAAAATCTGTCACCGAAAAGTTGACGTGGATCATTCCAATGACACTCAGCATTTATAAAACTACATGTCAGCTTATAAATTATTGTAGTTTTCTCAAATTCTCATTGCCAAGTTTTATCTCCCATCTAAATTTGAAACAAAAAATGATAAATTGTCATAATAATATGCATAATTTCTAATATATTAAAAACATCACAATAATTTGTATATATTTGATATTTTACCCTTTTAATTATATTACTTGATAATATAAAAAATGTGGCCGAAATATAGGGTTCAAGTTTTTGTTTTGTTTAACCTATTCCAAATTACTCCCTCCGTCCCGCTCGAATAATTCCGGTTTAACCGGGCACACTAACCAAGGAATGTGAGTTTTGCTTAAGCTGAGTGGAATTAATATTTTATTGTTGAGTGTGTAATAATTATCATTTATAGAAAATAAGACTAATGAAGTGGGACAAATAAAAAAAAGAAAGTGAGACAATTCGAGCGGAACGGAGGAAGTACTTTGAATAAACTTAGATTGAATTCAATCGAATCCAATGAGAATCAACTTTTTGACTCTTTTTCATAAAACCAACTGCAACAATAAATAATGACTATATAATAACAAGAGATCACAACAAAAAAACAACGCATGCGTGTCGCCATTTAGCGATTAGAAAAGAAGAAAAAAAAAAACATTTAACTTATCATTGTTAATGAAATGTGATTTATGTTGGGCACGACTAATTTCGGGTCAATATCATCATCATAATGTTTCACTACTTATGTAAATTACGGGAATTGTAAGAAGATTGTTTGGAGGATTAAGATTAATGCATACATTCGTGTCCACTATTGATTGATTATAATGATAATGATTTTACAATGGTTGTTAATGTTAAATTTTTTGGGGTAGGTTTTATTTTAGAGAGTACTTGAACAAATTAAAATGAAAATAATGCTTGAATAATCAAATACGAGAGTCAACGCTCAAAATAATTGTACAAGAACCTTTATTGCTTTGGAAATCTTGATTTTTTAGAGAATTTAATATGTGTTTTACAATCGTAAATGCTTTTATAATTTTTAGCTATAGATTGTATCACTTGATGAATAGACATCTTTTTTCGGCATGAAGCAGCTTCTCGAACTACAATCTCTCTAGCTAAAAGTGTTTTTTTTCCAAAAGATGCAGTTCTTCGTATTCAATAGTTCTTTGATTGAAGGATGAGTTCCTCAGAAAAATAGTCGCTCTAATTGGACATTATTTGATCGAATAGCTTTCCTTAGATGATGCTAGCGAACTTCTCAACTTGACTCATTAACCTCCTTCGTACCATTTCATTAGTTTTTTTAGTGAGTCGAAAATAGATTTGCACATTTTTTAAACATAACAATGGTGAAGAATATCTCCTTCGACCATTCACATTGATGATCGTCATGATCACAACAATAACAAAAAAAGACAAAATTTAAAAAAAATTAAAACTAAAGAAAAAATAATTAGAAAATGGAAAATGTTGTGACTGACAAACTTTGTGGAGTACTTTGGAAGGATGACCAACCTGGTCGCATGTTCTCTCTCCTCGGTCAAGACTACATGACGCTCTGTCATTGTTGTGTGCCACTACTTTTTTTTTTAAATGCAATATCTTCAATAATGATTTAAGAATTTACGAAAATGAAAAAATTTATATTTAATTAGAGCCAAATATTATTACTGTTTCACATATATTAACAAAGAGTAATAAATTTGTATTAATCATGTAATGTATTTTTATTTTATCAAATATTGTATTCGTATTAATAATCATAACTTTTATTTGCAAGTAAATTCTTAAATCATAATAATTTGTTACAATTTTAAAAAAGTTCTAATATTTTATATTACATTGAAAGAAAGAGAAATTAATATTTTAATTAAAATATAAGGTTGTATTGTGTCGTTGATGAATGAGGTAAATAATAGTAAGTTATAGGTTACATACCAAATGAAAGAAAAATAAATATTTTATTAAATGGTTAGGATATAAACCGTTTATTGATGAGGCTAATTTTATAAAGATAATTGGATTCTAATTGAAACAGCTCTGCATCATTGCTTTGCCACAGACTACCTAAAGAGTGCAGTTTTTGTTCTCCTGAAATGATGAAAAGACATAAGTGCCCACAATCCACTACAATCTGTTCACCAATTTCTCGCTGCGAGTGCTGAGATATTGACAGTGCTTTGTCTGCATTATGGGGGTCATTTCTGGCATTTCGGTCCCATTTGCTTACATAGTTTTGTTGTGAAGTGAGATAAGTGATCATGCTTTAATTAAAGTATTAGTGTTCATTTGAAATGTTTTAAATATTAATACTGGCTCAATATTTGAATTAATGGGTCAAACATATTATAAACTAAATGAATTCAAAGATTTGGAAATCTCGAACCTCCATCATTTATTGTTTTTGCTAATAAATCACCGGCCTCATATATATTATAATGTTTGATAAAATATAGCTAGAGGTCCCAAACCTAAGCATTAATCATGATTTATGCATTTGATTTTCTTTTCAAGATGCCCAAATTTGCTATTTTAGGCGGTAATTCATTCATTTCACTTTATACTTGCTTTCCACATATACATTGAATAAATTAAACATTTAATGACTTATTTTATGATATTATAATACAATTAACTAAATTATATACTTATATATCGATATAATAATTATAAAAATATATTCAGTTTTTATTTAGGGAAAACACAATGTCTTATCAAAAAAGTTTTCACTTCCCGGAATTTTATCCAAAATTTTAACTGTTAGAAGATTTTATCCTAAAGAATTTTCTGTTTGAGAATTTTATCTAACTTAACATACAATATTTTTTTTTACGATGAATCATCCATTTTCAAATTCTATGTAGTGTCAAACTCATTAATAACCCACGTCAACGTTTGTTGGGGGTGACGTGAATGCTACGTGAAGTTAGATTGGATAAAATTCTCAAATGAAATATTCTTTTGGATAAAATCTCTTCACAAATAAGATTTTGGATAAAATTCAAAAAAAAAAATCACTTTTTGAACAAAATTCCGCATTTTCCCTTTTATTTATCATATTATATATTATTGCAATTCT
>JAPKLW010009889.1:0-11773 GCA_026898455.1 Plectranthus barbatus | reverse complement strand
GAGGGCGAATGTGAATTTTTGGGAAAAAGAATTCATAGAGCTTGCTCAAGAATATGCAAGTTTGCTCTAACTGGTGATGAGCATGGACTCTTCTCTTGTCGATTTATAAACATTTTTTTCTTGGGTACAAGTAAACACAAGTCATCGTATTCTATAGAAACTTTACCTCTTTCTATGTATTCCATCTTTACATGATTTTAAATTATGAAAGTAAATGTTTTATAAGAAAAGAAAAAGAAAGAATGTATAAAAGTCTAAAAGTATTTCTTTTGGAAAATATTAAATACTTATACAATAGAGTTTAATTTCCAGTGCAAGTTGATATTGTGGAACCATTGATGAAGTTGTTCCACATCGGTGAAGGAAAGAATAATTCTATTATAGAAGAATTCATTATTAACTTCATTAGTATGAAACTTTTTAGGATGCTAAAAAACAAGTATGTGCGAGTTTGTGCTCAGCCAAAGATTAAATGCTAATGGGGTCCCAAGGGTAGGTGAAGCAAGACCAATATTTATTACAATATTGTATATTCTAAACAAATCAAAAAAGAAAATACCAGAGTGTTGATTATTGGTTTCTCAGCTCGGTTGGCTGCCTGAGTTTTACAACATTGTTTATGATTCCACAATACACACTTTACTTTCGTTTATTTTACCCACTGTTGATAAGGTCATGTCGAAACCCTAAAAAATAAATCAGCACAAAATAATTAGCTTATAGAGTGATAAGAGGGTAGAATCCACACATAAAGGCATTATTAAAACAATTTCGAAAATAAAATTAATAAAGAAAATTAAATAAAGCAAATAAATTGGGAGTTTGAATTTAGATTTATTAAGTAAAAATTCTTCACATATTACAAATACATTTAGTTAAAGATAATTAAAAGAATTATAATTGATCATCGATCATATTAAAATGCTACTATATTACTCACCATAGGGAAAAATACTGTCGTGTTCTAACCAATTAATGATCATGGACACCTATATTTTTTTTCTAGATCAAATCCTCTATTAAAAAATAGTGTTCCACAATTTGGATTATTCTATCATGATCACTGGTTTAATAATTATTAGTATTATTATAATTAAAACAAAAGGTAAATATAATATGATATACTCTTATTGATTTTTATTAACAAACATTCAAATCTTATAAAAACAAAAAAAAAAATGGTTATGAATTAATTATTAAAAATATTATCTACCCTAATTGGATGTTATGTATCTTACAGTTGATCTTACACATTTAGTTTAAATTATAATTAACTAAAATTATAAAATAGTCTTAAATAAAAATTAATTATGCAACAAGAATGGAACATAAAAAGTGAAATATAATCTTAGAAAAATATTAATTATATATGTAACAGACAATGGAACATAAAAAGTGAAATAGAGGATCGATCTCATGTGTGTTTTTCTTTTTTTTTTTTTTAAATTGAAGATAGAGTTTAAATTAATCATACTTTCTAATTAATCGAACCCTTTTCCAGTCCAAGTAAACGCAAGTCAATGTTATTGTCAAAAAGGTATAATATAATAAATCAGGTTGTCAAGAAAGAAACTTGACGTTGAAATTGGGACGTTTCAATCTTGTCCTTATTCCATCTTTAAAATGATTAATTATTAAGGGATATTTTTTTTTTATTGTATAGCTTTTGAATACTATGATATTCAACAGACAGGTTGTGCGCTCCTACTTTTTTAGAATAAAATTATCAATATGTCTCTTTCCTATCAAATTTATAATGAAACAATAAATTTATTTTATCTTTTTTTTATTAAGATGTAAGCATAGTTTTTATTTTATAATTTAACTTGCGCATACTTTGCGAGTTAGAATCTCTCACTAATTTTTCTCCTACGCGTAAATGCATAGTACTTAAACATTAGAACTTGATCAAAATTTCAATTGGGTATCAGCGATGGACGTTGCCGGCGTTCATTCTCACTCTCGTCGTGGTTCAGTCCATACACGTAGCAGTGTCTTTTCTCCTTCTTTCCTTCCCCAAGGTAACAACAGCAACACACCTGCGACTGCAAAGAAGAAAATAATATGTTAGAAATCTGAAGATTAAATAAACGACTTACCTGTACCAGGGGTTGATCTGCAGCGATGCGAAGAATAAAAATTCTCATCTCACATCTAGGGAGGCACTTGTCACTTTAACACACCCCTGTATATATATATATAGGGAGTGGATCCGGTGAGAAATGTCTTAACGTGAGAAAGTGAGAAAGATGCTTGATTGTGTTCATGAGGTTGCTTGATTATATTCAAGTTGTTGCTTGATTGCAACGTTGCTTGATTGTGTTTTAGTTGTTGCTTGATTATTTTGTTGCTTGATTGTGTTTTAGTTATTGCTTGTTTCAATATAAACCATTGATTTTTTCAGATCTAATGGATATGATTCATTCTTTTTTCTTATATGTGGATTTTTTTACATGATCTCTCCTCTATATATATATATATATATATATATATATATATATAGGAAGTGACTCACATACTAAAAATTAGTTTGTGCTAAATAGGAATGAATCTACACCATTCATTTAAAAAATTTAATGGTTGAGATTAAAATATTTTCCCAGATTTTATGCTTTTTTGCTTTATAAATCGTGCTTAATTTATAAAGCATGCTTAATCGAATTAAGCACGATTTATAAAGCAATTAAGCACGAACGAAAATTATGCTTGATTTTTTAATTTTTATGTTTTAATCTCAACCATTGATGCTATCAATCCAAGGGCTGAGATTCATTCCTATTTAGCACAAACTTTAATTTTAGCACTTGAGTGAATCTCTCTCTCTCTCTCTCTCTCTATATATATATATATATATATATATATATATAGTTGCAATCATATGTTAACCACTCCCCAGATGTTACCTACGACCTCATTTGGCGGTACATTATCTAGACAAGCTAACTACATTATCTAGACAATATATGGTACATTACGAAAGATAATGTACAAATTGTAATAGATAATGTAATGCAAATAATGTACTACATTATCTTCGTAATGTATCATATATTGCCTAGATAATGTAGTTAGTTTGTCTATTTGTACATTATCTTTCGTAATGTACCATATATTGCCTAGATAATGTAGTTAGCATGTCTAGATAATGCACCGTCAAATGAGGTTTGTAGGTAACATTTGGGGAGTGGTTAACATATAAATGCGTCCATATATATATATATATATATATATATATATATATATAGCTAAATAAATAAATTTTTTTCCAATCCAAGGCAATAATATTTTACTGTATATATTGTGGGATAAATAATTTTGATACAATTCAAATTATAATGTCACATCATAATTTGCTTTAAAACCCTTGGAACCCCACTTATATTAGTAAAAGGCTGCAAATCTAGTTAGATTGTTGAGTAAGCTAAGTATACAATTCTTATTTCTTCAGGCTTCATTCCCAACATTAGAGTTGTGCAAATGGATTCTTTGGTTCTTTTTTAAACAAAACAATTAAACAATAATACTACTAAACTTTCAAGAAAATTTAAAACGTTACTATTCAACATAAATTAATTAACGTAACGAACCAAACCTAATCATTGGTTTAGTTCGGATGGTTTGATTATTGGTTTAAGCAAAAAGTTTGTCCTACTTTTTTAATTATTCTTAAATAAAATGTGTTTGAACTAAATAATTAACAAATAAATTATTATGAAACAAAAACCTCCCATAAAGTTTTGTTTCAAATATACAAAAAAAAATATCAAAGAATCAATTATTCGTTTCCACACAAATATCAATGTCCTCGGAACTTAAATTATTATTAAATATATAAAGTACATTCAGTTGATTTCAATCGATATATTTTTTAATTAGTAGATGGATAGAGTTTTTTTCCCCTTAACTAAGTTGTTGTGAGCCACATATGATTTTAACTTGAAGTGTTTATAGTTTGGGGCTTGTTCGAATTTTTTGGGTATGAAAAAAACACCTTAAAGATTTAATTCATTTAATGTAAATATCATAATAATATCGAAGTTTCGGTTCTCTAACTGATTGTTGCATGTTGCTTAGTGCTAAGATGTCGAGGATGTTGTTGAGAACCCACATACTTGATTTTTCTGAACTCATTCATTTTTATTTTTTTTTAAATAAGTGTACATTAATCTTAAACTCACACACATACTCACACACCCAGATATCCCCTGGGAGTCTCGACGTAGGAGCATGAACAGATGTATTCCGAGCATTAGTCGGTACTGGTGGTGAAGATGGAGTATACTCGGGCGGCGAAGATGGAGTATAATCTGGTGACGATGCTCTAGTCCGAGATACCTGTGTACCTCTAGAAGATGCTGGTGAAGGGTTTCCCTCACCGACTACCTTGCCAATTAATTCTCCCATAAAACGTTGATAACCCCTCGCAGTACCTGCTTCGCTATCACTGTACTTCCTAGCCAATGATAACACCCACCTAGACCATCTTTCCGGCACGAGGTTCATGGTTAGTTCCATCGCTTCTCTGTCTGTCACTCCGTAATGGCGTACTCTTTTCCACAATTCCAAATACTCCATTAAAGCTCCTGCGAGGTTATCCTCGGTGAAAGGAAGTCGCTCATGGAAACGTCTCACTATTCGATCATGTGATGCCATCTGTCACCAAAACATATAATAAACAATTAGTACGAGGTCATATATAATAATACCACACCCAACTGAGGTTCCCTCGAATCCTCACACATCACACTAATTCATTTTGAGTTCAAACATTCAACAACCACTATGTACATTTTGTACGCTCACAAACTCACTTGTAGTTTCTACAAGTCAACCAACTCTCACTATCCACTAAACCAATAACCCAGAAAATTTTCAATTTCCACATCAATTCAAGTCAACGCCTTTTCAAGGCCCACAATTGCTCAGTTCAAATCATTCAGGTTATCCTTCCACCCAATAACAGATTATATCACCATATAGCTCATTATTCTCTAATGCATCTGTAGCCATTATATTGAGGTTTGGATTACTTGCAATTTATTCAAATATCAAATCAGTAAATTTCCAAGTGGTCACCTCACCGGTGCCAAAACACGTAAATTTCCACGTATAACCATTAAAACCTTCAAATCACAAAATTTCCATTCTCCACCATCACGATTTCAACCACTTTCAACATCAACACTAATCACATTCTCATTAAATCACAAATTTCAACTCAACACAATAATCCACCCTTTTCACTCCATAAAGAATTCGTTTTCTTTTCAAATCTCAATTACTTTCAAAGAACACATACTATTTAAAGCTTTCAAATCGTACCGAAATTGCAAGTAGGGAAACTTTTAAACTTTAGAAACTTGAAAACTTTCAAAACTTGGAAACATACCTCAGGTAGCGCAGGATGGAGTAGGGTGTAAGCATGAACGATCACTCCTCATGAATTTTCAAACATTCTAAGACTCGAAGTTTTAAAATATTTTGAATTTTACTTTAAAACTTGAAAACTCTGCTCTGATACCACCTCTGTAACGCCCCCATCTGACCCTCTAATATGGAGCCACGTTACATTGATGTTTCAGGTTTTTCGAAATGCAAGTAAAATGTAAAAATAAGATAGAAACTTCAAAATATAAGTGAAACAGTTTTAACAGCAACAATAATACTTCGAGTCAATAATTTAAATAAAACTTCAGTCAGAAATTCAGATAAAAGAGGGAAGTGTTCAGAGAGTGGTGCAGCAGTGTGTGTAGCGTGATGGTGACACGTATATGGAGATACATGTCACAGGATCTATTCAAAAGCACACTTATTCTTCCTTCTTCTGCTTACACCCGCTACTTCCAATCCTGGCGCTTAACCTGCACGATTTAGAAATATCGCGAGGGCTGAGTACTTTCGTACCCAGTGAGAAACATGCCAAAACATACATTATATAGAAAACATGCTATGCAACTCACACAGCTAAGCACGGGGTTTTGTTGAAAAGAACCGTGTTAGCCAAAACGTTTTATTCCACATGTGTTATTTTAAATGTTATCATATCTGTGTCAGAGTTGTAACTGGAAGTTGGCCGACTTCCAAGTTACGATGATCAGTTAGGAATGAATAAACACTCAACCTACTGTCATCTAGAGTGCACTAGTCTCAGAAATCCTTGTTGAGACCCGATCGCTTATTAATCACAATTCATAATCAATCACCAACATTCTCATTCACAATTCCGCTTTCATATATATAACAAATTTCCACCTTATATCTTCCAGTTCCCGTCATATGGAATCGCTATTCCATATGTACTAATTGAGTTCTAGCGCAGTTATGAGAACCTGGTTCCAAACTCATTAGTTATTCTCTCATGTCGTTGGGAAACGACAGAGGACAGATTATGATAACACAAAACAAGCATAGCAGTTTTCATTTTAAATCAAAACATTTTATCACGCATTTTGAAAGGAAAACACGTATTTGATTTTTATAGATTTGAAATAGTTTCCCACCTCGTTGTTCTTGGTCTTATATCAGATGCTTGAGCTTAACGGTCCTCCGCTTTCAATTTCCTACAATCAGTCAAGGTTCATCACTTTAGAATAATAATTCTAGGACCATAATATACATAACTATAACCAACTCAACCCAACATAAGTCTCATGATCAACCCCTTTGTTAATCTATAATTCTCTACTTCAATTCATGCTAAATTCTCAACTCGGAATTGAAATCTCGATATTTAACTCTTCAAAACTTATTTTCTTTGCATAGGATGTACTTCGATTCAATATATAATCAATAGGTTCAAACATATTTGATGTTGGTTGAGAAATAGCTTAAAAACATCATTTTATACCCTAGGGTCGAGAATCATCCCGAGCGGAATGTGTTCGTCCCGAGCGGGACGAACAATATTCGGAATTCATGAAGAGCCGTGGCTCATCCCGAACGGAATCATCCCGTTCCGAGCGGGATGGCCCTGCATCCTTTTTCTGATTTTACGAAGCTCGTCCCGAGCGGGATGGCTTCGTCCCGTTCGGGACGAGTCGTCTTCCTCGTGAACTCCGGCCCTGTAACTCCAATTTCCCGGCGATTCACCCACCCAAATCCACATGCAATCATACCATTACACTCCTAAGACTCCCTAGATGACGATTCTAGCAATGGATAGCAATCTAAACGCCAAATCTACAAGTGGGAAATTCTCACCGGAAATGGTGGTGTTTGATGGCGACGAAGCGATTTTCGGCGACACAACTCGAAGTTCTCGGTCTCTGAATGATCACTAATACATGAGGAACACGAAAATACATGTTTTAGCTCACGAATTTCACATATAACTGAGGTTCAAATTAAAATCTGGAAATTTGGAGATGATGAGCGCCCCACCTTCTTACCTCAATAACTTGGTCGATTCTCCACCCCACGAAGTCTACCTTAGCTCAAAATAAAGCTGGGAGTGAGAGCTTTGAGATGGCGGTGGTCTTGCGACTTATGGTGGCCGGAGCCGGCCGGTGTCTCGTCGGAAAGGGAAGGTGGCGAGGTGGTGTGTCTGAATGGAGCTTCTCTGCTCTTTCTCCCTCTCTCTCAATGAAAATAAGGTAAGGGTAATAATATATGGTATATACTCATATATTAGCCATATATTACAATATATAATACTGCTATAATCATGTATATACATAAAGGTATAATTTACATTATATTCTCTACAATTACATGTATATGAGTGTATACATAACAACTCCCAACACAATAACTCCAAAAATACATGCATAAACATCCAAATCTCATTCTCCAACACAACATTATATCCATAATTTCCTTTATTTCTCTCAAATTATGAACATAGACTCAATTCCAATCTCCAAATTCAAATAAATCATTCCCCTATAATTCTCAATTGAGGTAATGTCATTGTTACATCCAACTTAAATAGACAAGATTACAAATTAGGTACGGGGTATTACATCCCCTCACCCTTATAAAAATTTTCGTCCCGAAAATTTACATAGCTTTAAAAAGCTCGGGGTATCTTTCCCTCATCTTGTCCTCTAGCTCCCATGTTGCTTCTTCCTGCCCATGATGGCTCCAAAGCACTTTAACAATTGGAATCGACTTATTTCGGAGCTCTTGTATCTTCCGGTCTAGAATGGCCTCTGGCATCTCCTCATACTGCAAACTTGGATTTAAAATCACGTCTTCATGACTAATCACGTGTTTCGGGTCGTGAACATACTTCCTTAGTTGTGACACATGAAACACACTGTGAATCTCGCTCATATTTGGGGGTAAAGCCAATCTATAAGCCACTGGACCTATGCGCTCTAATATCTCGTATGGTCCCACATAGCGCGGTCTCAGTTTTCCTTTTATTCCAAAACGTATTATTTCTCTGGAGGGTGAAACCTTGAGGAATACCTTATCCCCAACTTCAAAACTCAACTCAGCCCTCCTAGAGTCGGCGTAAGATTTTTGCCTACTCTGTGCTTCCCGTATTCTTTCCCTGATCTGTCGGACTATTTCAATCATTTCATTCACTGCTTCCGGTCCGACAATCTTTCGTTCTCCTACCTCATCCCAATATAGAGGTGAACGACACTTTCTTCCATACAGAGCTTCATAAGGAGCCATTCCGATTGTTGCCTGATAACTATTATTATATGCGAATTCAATCAAAGGCAAAATCGACTCCCAACTGTTTTCTCGATCCAAAACGACAGTCCTCAGCATATCCTCGAGAGTCTGAATTGTTCTCTCGGATTGACCGTCCGATTGTGGGTGAAACGCCGTACTAAAATTTAGACGGGTCCCCAACTCTTGCTGTAAGCTCTTCCAAAAACGAGATGTAAACTTTGCATCTCTGTTAGACGTGATTGACTTCGGCACTCCGTGCAGTCTGACTATCTCCCTGACATAAATCTGAGCTAACTTATCTGATCCATAGTTTACTTTAATCGGTAAGAAGTGTGCACTCTTCGTTAGACGATCCACGACAACCCATATTACCGTATTCCCTTTCTGTGACCTCGGCAATCCTGTCACAAAGTCCATGGTAATATGTTCCCATTTCCATTCAGGGATGTCTAACGGCTGCAACTTCCCATACGGCCGTTGATGTAGAGCCTTAACCTGCTGACAAACCAAACACCTCTCCACATACAAGGCTACATCTTTCTTCATACCATCCCACCAGTACTTAGTTTTTAGGTCTTGGTACATCTTAGTACTTCCTGGGTGAGCGGTATACGGCGTATCATGTGCTTCACTCAAAATTTCATTCCTTAGCTCTTCATTACTTGGCACTAAGATCCTGTCTCTGAATAACAGTGCGCCATCAGATGCTTCCCGATATTCTCCCACTGGCTTAGCCTTCAATTTCTGACGCAATTTCTCAATCTCTGCGTCTTCTTTCTGTGCTTCCATAATTCTTTTTCTCAAATCTGGCACTATTGATATAGCTGTTAGTTCGCATCTCTTCCTTTCAGATGGCGATATTACTTCCAGACTGAGTCTTTCAAATTCCTTGATTAAATTGCTTTCCCTTGTAAGCATACAGCCTAACTGAGCTTCTCCTTTCCTGCTCAAGGCATCTGCTACAGAATTTGCTTTTCCCGGGTGATAATTTATGGTTAAATCGTAGTCATTCACGAGTTCTAACCATCTTCTTTGCCTCATATTCAGATTCTTCTGTTCAAAGAAATACTTCAAACTTTTATGGTCCGTGTATATAGCACATTTCACCCCGTAAAGATAATGCCTCCATATCTTCAAAGCATGAATTACCGCTGCCAACTCTAAATCATGAGTCGGGTAGTTCAGTTCATGCGGCCTCAACTGCCTGGATGCATAGGCTATCACTTTGCCGTCCTGCATTAGTACGCAACCCAACCCATTCTTGGATGCATCAGTGTAAACCTCAAAATTCTTGTCGGGATCTGGCACCGCTAAAACTGGTGCTGTTGTCAGCAACTCCTTCAACTTCTGAAAACTCTTCTCGCATTCATCTGTCCAATCAAATTTCACGCCCTTCTGGAGTAACTGGGTCATCGGCTTTGCTATCTTTGAAAATCCCTCAATAAACCTTCGATAGTAACCTGCCAAACCCAGAAAATTGCGAATCTCATTCGGCGTCTTTGGTGACTTCCATTCCATCACTGTCTGAATCTTGGCCGGATCTACCTTGATTCCATCTGCCGACACAATATGACCTAAGAATGTCACCTCTCTCAGCCAGAACTCACACTTACTGAACTTTGCATACAGCTTCTCATCTCTTAAGGTCTGCAATACTGTTCTTAGATGCTGCTCGTGCTCGACTTCACTCTTCGAGTATATAAGAATATCATCTATGAACACCAATACAAAACTATCCAAGTACGGGTGAAATACTCGGTTCATTAAATCCATGAACACAGCCGGAGCATTCGTGAGTCCAAACGGCATAACTACGAACTCGTAGTGACCGTACCTCATTCTAAAGGCTGTCTTCGGAATGTCCTCCTTCCGAATCCTCAACTGGTGATACCCTGATCGGAGATCAATCTTGGAAAACACCGTCACTCCCTTGAGCTGATCAAAGAGATCGTCGATTCTCGGTAATGGGTATCTGTTCTTCAATGTCAGCTTATTCAGTTCTCTATAATCAATGCACATACGCATCGATCCATCCTTTTTCTTCACGAAAAGAACCGGTGCACCCCACGGTGACACACTCGGCCTAATATAACCCATATCCAACAACTCCTGCAGTTGGATCTTTAACTCCTGCAACTCCTTCGGGGCCATTCGGTACGGCGCTTTCGAAATTGGTGCCGCACCGGGTTCTAAGTCAATGGTGAATTCAACTTGCCTGTCTGGCGGCAACCCCGGTAATTCCTTCGGAAACACATCTTCAAATTCTCTTACGATCGGCACATTCTGAACTGTCAGCTCTGGTTTTCCCTCTCCTTCCAGGAATACTAGGAAAGCTTGGTTTCCGGCTTTGCGCAACATCTTCGTTGCCTGAATTGCAGAAACTACTGGCACTCTCTGCCTCCTCTTGAATCCATGAACTACTGATTCCTCATTCCCTTCTTGTGGAATGATCACCCTTCTCTCACGACACAAGATTGTCGCCTTGCTTTCTGACAGCCAATCCATTCCTAGGATAACATCTACGTCATGGATATCTAAGACATTCAGCTCTGCAACTTGAATTTCATTCTCGCCCATCCTGATTTTCAGGTCTCGGCATGCTAAAGTAGAAATAGCTGTTTCTCCCGAAGGTATTGCTACGTTCAAATCCTGACTATTCTTCTCTACTTTAAGTCCTAATGCCTCAACACATGCAGATGAAATGAATGTATGCGATGCTCCAGTATCGAATAATACCATAACAGGTATATCATTAATGCATCCCATACCTGCCAAGTTACCGTCATCCTGATTCCCGTCCAAGGCATAGGCTCGGGCTCTCCTAGGCTGCTCATTTCCACCCTGTTGATTTCCTTCTTGGTTTCTCGGCAGCGCTTGATTACCCTGTCTGCCACCTCCTCTGTTTCCAGCATTGCCTCTCCAAGGCTGGCGATGACCCCTGATTGCTCTTAGCTGTTGATTTCCGGGTCTCTGGAAATTTTGACGGTTGCCTCCCTGGGCTGGCGGTGTAGAGCAGTTATTGGCATAGTGGCCTTGACCTCCACAGTTAAAGCATCTACCCGCGTTTCCCTGGCATCCTCCAGTGTGTCGCCTGCCATATCTTTGACAGTTTTGTGGTCCTGTCTGATCACGCCTTTGGAACTGG
>JAPKLW010009888.1:0-11775 GCA_026898455.1 Plectranthus barbatus | reverse complement strand
CGGGCCTATGCGACAGTCCCACGTGCGACACAATGCACGCTAAGGGAAGTTGTGGTTTTAAGAAGAAATATTTATTCATGCTGAAGCAAGTAAAGAATCGATCGAAAATGAAATAAGATTTATGAGGTTCAAATAAATAGTTCGCAGCGGAGATTAGAATCAATTAAATGGTCACAAGCATGATGAGGCAATAAATTAACATATGCTTGAAATGAAAAGCAATAAATAGTTCGCAGCGGAAAAATGGAGTCAAATAAATGATACAAGCATGATGGAACAATATTTCAAGTCATGCTTAAAAGAATGCAAAAGGGCATAATTCAGTTTAGAGTGCAAGTACAAATGAGACTATGTATGAAGACATAGCTCGTCGCTTCGATACCATAACCAACAAATTAAATCATGCTAGGAGAATAAGAACGATTAGCATGCCTAGGCAAGAATGAACCATAGGAATAATAAGTGATTTCATGAACTAGCATTTAATCAATCGAGCATTCAAGAGTTCGAATCATATCAAGGTAAAAAGGAAGTGCAAATCAATCATTCAAGTATTTGAAAGCTTAATTCAAAATGAGGTTGAAGAAGTTTAGATCAAGAATCCAAGTAGTCATAGTGGTGCAATACATGCCATTCAAAAGATATATTCAAAAGCAACATGGATTCGAAATGTAGTACAAACCGAACAATTAATACAATTAAGAATCATTCTGGTTTCCTCCTTCGATCCCCTCCTCATAACGCCACCTTCACCTTCATCAATCGGTACCTACACGCAGGGAAAACGTGCATAGGGGCTAAGTACACGAATGTACCCAGTGGTCACGGTGTCCCAAAAACAATACATACATATATCATGAAAATACCGCACTCTCATGCATAATACAAGTTTTTATTGAAAGCCTCATGTATATGCACAAAACATTTTCCTCACTTGGGAGCTCCCACTCAAATTAGGCACCACATAATCATTTTCCCAACATATCAACATTTCATATTGAACATGATCACATAATCACATGGGGTAAGATAGGAGTGGCCACTCGCTATCTACCCGGTAAGATTTAATCACCCTTACCCAACCGGTAGTCTTATTTCTATCCGGGCTAATGCATTGGGCTTACAATACCACGGGGGTAGCCACTTCCCCGATCCATCACATCTCCAAATAATTAACATTCATCCACCAATTCATACCATCATAACAATCATACGGTGCCAAAACAATTTTGCGGTGTAACATGCTTTAAAACAAAAGAATCATTTTTGGAGAAACATTTGACAAAACCATTTGATAGGATAAAGTAGTGCCCCCCTCAAATGATTCGATGGATCCAATTATTTAGTTCCGCTTGTCGATGCTTCCTTCTTGGAAATTAAAGTACCTAATTAAAGTTTGAATAAATTACTACAATGTCTTTGACTCAAATAATTATCTAAGTTCTTAAATAAATTTAATTTAATTATTTACCCAATTATAAATTATGCAATTCGAAATTTATAAAGAACAAGATTCAAAGACTTCTAAGTTTTATTTTATTAAACAAGATTTATTAACTTAGTCAAATTATTAAGCTAGTTAACAAGTTCATACCAAATTGCTATATTATTTATTAATTAAGGATAATGGATTTAGTGATCTAGTTAATAACTTATTATTAACCTAAATCAATTATTTTTTTATTAACTAAGTGAACCAATTATGCATTTAGGCCTTAGAATATTTTAGTGAAATCCGAAAATTAATCATATTATTCTAAGTCCAAAAATATGAGTTATTACCTAGTTAACTAGTCCATTTTCAAGATAACAACAAAAATGATCTAGACATCTAATGAGGCTGATTTTAATTTTTTTAAAAAAAAGATTTTAAAGTGCACGTGCTCGAAGTGACGGTTCATTAAAATGAATCTTCATTTAAAAACGATGAAGCCTAACATAAGCAATTTCCTAATTAACTTTCAGCATTTTCAGATTTCAGTAATCAACTTCCCGAATTTTTAATAATTAATCTACTAAGTGAAATGACTTGATTTTTATATAGATTACTAATTAACATGTCTGGAGTTCATATTATAAAAATCAGATTTTTCCAAAGTCCAGAAATATGTTTTTAAGGCCGTGAAATTTAAACTGCCAGAATTCGCCACACATTATTAAAATGCTTCAAACTCGAGTTTTACAACTCCGATTCATGGAATTCCAAAATCCACAGATTCCTAACTAGTTATAGTTTATGAAGTTCCAAAATCTACTCAATCCAACCACCACAGAATCAGCCGTACTCATTTTAATCTCTGTCCAAAACAGGGCATGCTCTCAAATTTCATCAACACATGATTTCTCAACATACATGTCATTATCTCATCCCCAAGCTTCATATATATCATTTTCAGATCCATCTAAGTTCGAATATCATCCCTTAGCATGAAAGTTCATGATTCTTGAGCTTGATCAAACATGCAATCATATATATAGGTGTCATGCTCATAAATATGCAACATATATCAAGCTTAGACTTAGTTATGCATTTTCTCAACCATTCCCTTTAAAATTTAATTTGTGACTTCTTGATCCTACATGCAATCACATATTCATAACAAGGAAGTCATCGGGAGTGTAGAAATTGTCTACTTGAAGGGAGAAATTTTCAGCAAAAAGGAGTTCCAACTTTCGAGTGGCTCTTGATGTTCACTAGCTTTAATATTTACGTATCCGAGCTCCTCTCTTCGTGGGGATCACGTTTCTCCTTCTTGAAGCTTGATTCCACTTCGTGTTTGAGATCAATGTGCTCCGATAATAGGGCTTCTTACGTCATTGCGTAGAGGAGGTTGAGGAGGTAAGCTTTTTGTAAAAATGGAGGTTCAATAGGTGGGGGAAGGGTTGGATATGGAAGCTTCAAAGGGGCTGTTTTGGAGGTGTTTTAATGGAGTCTAGAGAGAGAAATGGTGCCGGGATTTTGGGGCAAAAGGGTGGAAATGATGGGATGAAATTCAAGAAATAAAATAAATGAATTTTGAACAATTATGGGGGTGTATGTCGATTTTGGTGAGAGAAATATTAGAGGGTGGAGTATAAAAATAGTGTTGCATGCTTTGATTGATAGTGTGTAATGATCACAACTTTGTTTCCCTCAATTGCCCTCCAATGATTTAAATCTCCTTTAGCAACCATTTGCCCTTGTGGGTAATTTTGCTAAATAGGCGGTAGAGTAATCATTTCTCTACATAATTGTTTGAAATAATATAACTCATGATCTCTAATTAAATTATTCCACTATGGTCTTGCATCCGATAATTAAATAAATGATACGGCGATTTATCTTTCTTCGAACTCTCGCTTTGGCATTTCGAATCGTCTCAATCGGATGTGGTCTTCCCATATTTAAATTATTCCACTATGGTCTTCCCATATTTAATAAGGTTCTCCTTCATAAAATAGAAGTAATGTGGCTAATAAAATTAGTAAGTTGGAAATTAATTATTCTAACAACTCGATCACATGTCCATCGGCTCGCGATTAAAATCGATCATTATATCGTGTACATATATATGTGTGCGTCGAAAATATTGGGCATCCCATTTAACGGAATTAAATTCCAGAATTTGCCTCGGAGGTGATATCGATATAATATAAATATTTTCTGGACTAAAATTCTCATCTCGATATTTATTTCGATAATTATGAATTTAAATATGGAAATATACATGGACTTGCTAAATTAACTTGTTGGGCTATTTTATTTATTCTCATGTGGGCTCCTATTTAATTTGGCCCAACACATTAAATAAATAGAGTCCTCTTAGCCCAACTCTCCAATTAAATAAAAAGGTTGGGCTTAAATAATTAACTCAGCCCAATCGCGTCGCCACGGCAATAATAAATATTACCGAGTCAAATAAATTATTCCGATCGTCATCCGTGATTTATTTATCAAATTTCACTATTCATCCTTGCGGCTATAATTCGGATGTCGTAGAGAAGTCGCTTGATAATATTAATAATATAATGGTTGTAGCGACATTCGCTTCGTAATTTATTAAATAAAAGGTTGGAAGAATACGGGGCGTTACATCCTTCCCACCTTACAAAAATTTTCGTCCTCGAAAATTAAAAGTCTACTGAAATAGCTCGGGGTATTTTTCTTTCATCTTCTCTTCGTGTTCCCACGTAGCTTCTTCAACATCGTGATGTTTCCACAGTCCTTTCACAATCGGTATACTCTTCGTGCGGAGCTCTTGAGTTTTTCTATCGAGGATTGCTACAGGCATCTCACGGTAATGGAGTTCCGGTTGTATATTCACCTCATGGTGATGGATAACATGTCTAGGGTCGTAGATATATTTGCGGAGTTGAGATATGTGAAACACGTTGTGAATGTCGCCCATATTTGGCGGTAGGGCCAATCGGTAAGCTACCGGGCCCACTTCTTCAAGAATATCAAATGGACCTACATATCTTGGCTTCAACTTCAATTTCCCGTGCATCCCGAAACGAGTCACTCCTTTTGAGGGAGATATTTTCAAGAAGACCTTATCCCCTATTTCAAATTTCAATTCACTGCGGCGGGTGTCGGCATACGACTTTTGTCGGTCTTGTGCTTCCTTGATCCTTTATTTGATCTGACGGACCGTTTTAATCATATCTTCTATCGCTTGAGGGCCAAGTGCCTTCCTCTCTCCTACCTCGTCCCAGTAGAGAGGTGACTTGCACTTTTTGCCGTATAGTGCTTCAAACGGTGCCATCTTGATGGTCGACTGATAACTGTTGTTATAGGCAAATTCAATTAATGGTAGAACTCGCTCCCAATTTGCTCCTTGATCGAGCACAACTGCTCTCAACATGTCCTCTAGGACTTGAATCGTCCTTTCGGATTGTCCATCTGATTGAGGGTGATAAGCAGTGCTGAAATTTAGTTGAGTCTCTAGTTCTCTTTGCAAGCTCATCCAAAATCTGGAAGTGAATTTGGCATCTCTATCGGAGGTGATGGAGTTCGGTAACCCATGCAGTCGGATTACTTCTTGCACGTAGATTTGTGCTAGCTTTTCGGCTCTAAAAGTTATTTGAACTGGTAAGAAGTGAGCGCTCTTGGTGAGTTGATCGACAATTACCCATATGCTCGTATTCTTTTTCTGTGTCATTAGTAGACTGGTTACGAAATCCATAGCTATGTGCTCCCACTTCCACTCAGGTATTTCTAACGGTTGCAATTTATCGTACGGGCGTTGATGTAGCATTTTGACTTGTTGGCAAATCAGACAACTCTCCACGTACTCGGATATATCCTTCTTCATACCTTCCCACCAAAACGATTGCTTCAAATCTTGATACATTTTAGTTCCTCCGGGGTGAGCGTATACGGTGTGTCATGCGCCTCCTTCATAATCTCTTTCTTTAGATTCTCATCCTCGGGTATGCAAATTCTTCCTTTGAAAAATAAGGCATTATCTGGTTCCTCGGTGAAGTCTCCCTCTTGGCCTTGTCGAACTTTTACTCGGATCTTTTCTAACGATTTGCTCTGCCTCTGTAGGTCAATGATCCGTTGTCTCAGTTCGGGGATTACTACCATGGCAGCTAGACTTCCACCTTCCTCCTTTGAACTCGGTATAATGACTTCAAGTCTGAGTTTTTCGAATTCTCTGATCAAGCCCTCAGATGTAGTCAAATAAGCTGCGCTCGCATAGCCTTTTTGGCTTAGGGCATCGGCAACTTTGTTAGCTTTTCTGGGATGGTAGTTGATGGTCACGTCGTAATCCTTGACTAACTCTAACCATCGTCGTTGCCTCATGTTTAGCTCCTTCTGCTCGAAGAAGTATTTCAAGCTCTTATGATCTGTGAATATTGCACATTTAACACCATATAAATGGTGTCTCCATATCTTAAGTGCGTGTACAACAACGGCTAGTTCTAGATCGTGCGTTGGATAATTAAGCTCGTGTGGTCTTAATTGTCGGGAAGCATATGCTATCACTTTCCCACCTTGCATTAGCACACATCCCAATCCATTCTTTGACGCATCGGTGTAGACCTCGAAGTCTTTTCCATCTTCAGGTACAACTAATACGGGTGCAGTGGTCAGTAGCTCCTTCAAATTTTGGAAACTCTTCTCACAAGCTTCCGACCATTCATACATTGCACCTTTCCTAAGTAGTTGCGTCATTGGCCTCGCTATCTTCGAGAATCCTTCTATAAAACGTCGGTAGTAGCCTGCCAAGCCTAGAAAACTCCAGATTTCGTTCGGATTCTTCGGTGATTTCCATTCTTGTATTATTTGGATCTTGTTAGGGTCGACCTTTATCCCTTCAGCAGATATGACGTGCCCTAAGAACATAACTTCTTTGAGCCAAAATGCAAACTTGCTAAACTTTGCGTACAACTTCTCGGCTCTTAGTGTCTCTAGGACGATCTGAAGATGTTCTTGATGCTCTTTCTTCCCCTTAGAGTAGATCAAGATGTCATCAATAAACACTACAATGAATTTGTCAAGGTATTGGTGGAAAACTCAATTCATCAAGTCCATAAATACCGCAGGGGCATTTGTCAACCCAAACGGCATCACTGTGAACTCATAGTGTCCATATCTTGTACGAAAAGTGGTTCTTGGAATGTCTTCTGCTCGAACCTTTAACTGATGATAATCGGATTTGAGATCAATTTTCGAGAAGACTCCGGCTCCCTTGAGTTGATCGAATAGGTCATCTATTCTAGGTAGGGGATACTTGTTTTTCAGTGTCAATTTGTTCAACTCTCTATAGTCAATGCACATTCGTAGTGATCCATCTTTCTTCTTGACAAATAGTACTGGGGCTCCCCAGGGTGAAACACTGGGTCTTATAAATCCGAGATCCAAGAGTTCTTGAAGTTGAGCCTTCAACTCTTTTAGTTTATTCGGAGCCATTCTATATGGTGCTTTCGACACTGGTGCTGCTCCGGGTTCTAATTCGATCGTGAACTCTAACTGACGGTCCGGTGGTAATCCAGGTAGTTCTTCAGGAAATACATCCTCGAATTCTCGAACTATGGGGACGTCTTGTATCTCTTCCCTCTTGCTTTCGTCTCCATTGAGCCAAACAAGGTAAGCTTGGCTTCCTTCTTTCTTCAATTCTCTCATTGCATATAATGCGGACACGACGGGTACTCTTCGCCTCTTGCTAAAACCATAGAAGTCGATGATCTTGTCGGTGGGGTCTGTGAATGAAACCTTCCTTTCCTCGCAATCAATTATCGCTTTGTGCTTGGTTAGCCAATCCATACCCATAATAATATCGATGTCGGCCATGTCCATAATGTTGAGGTTTTCGATCAAGATATGGTCGCTTCCTAGTTCGACTTCCACATTCGGACTACATTGATCTATGAGTATTGTTTCTCCCGTAGGTGTTACTACGTCTAAGGCTTTTTCTTTCCTTACAGTTTTTAGTTCAAGTAGATCTACACATGCTTTTGAGATAAAAGAATGCGAGGCTCCGGTATCAAATAATATAATGATAGGCATACTTGAAATCTAGTAGATACCTGTGAGGTTCTCGACATCCTTTCCTGCATCGTCTCCCTGAGTCAGACAGAAGGCTCTCCCTTGACGGTTGGCCTGTGGTGGTAGTTGTGGCGCCTGGTTCCTGTTCTGATTTTGTGGGGGTGCACTTCCTCTAGGTGGCTGCGCCCTATTCTGACCTGCTCCAATCGGCTGAGGGTTCCGATTATAGTTATTGTGTCCATTGTTCAGATACCTTACAGCAAAATGTCCAACTCTCCTGCATCGGTAGCAAATATTATTCCTGGCCATGCATTCTCGACCTAGGTGGTCTCTCCCACAACGATTACAGTTGCTTCTGATAGGGGCAGGAGCACGGTTAGTATGGAGTGCTCTCTGGAAGTATTGGTTCCCAGATTGGAACCTCTGATTTCCTTGCCATGGCCTCTTATGTGGACGGTGGTTCTGTCGGAATCCTTGGCGTGAAGAGTGTTCAAACCTCCTCTTGTTATCCTGTCGAGGTGGTTGACTGGAAGATGCTTGCACCGCTGTATTTTTAGGCAAGGTTGCCTCTATCGCCATTGCTCTCCTCAGTGCGGACTTGTATGTTAGTCCCTCAAGGCAAGCTAGTGCAGTCTGAATTTCCCTTTTTAGTCCGCATCGAAACCTTTTCAATTTCTTGCTATCAGTATCGATGTGTTCCGGTGCATAGCGCGACAGTGTGCAGAACTTACGGTCATACTCTTGCACAGTGTCCCTTCCTTGCTTTAGATTCATAAATTCTTCTTCCTTGCTCAGTCGGTACGTTTCCGGGACATACCTCTCGTATAATTCAGCCTTAAATCCTTCCCAAGTAACAGTGGCAGCCTCCTCATTAGTGAGGGTGCTCAAATGGCTTTCCCACCAATAATCCGCTTCGCCTTGTAGTTGATAAGGCATACATATCATTTTCTCCTCTTCGGTGCATTCGAGGTAGCGAAAGATTCATTCCATGCCCCGCACCCAGATGGCGGCTTTCTCGGGGCTTCCAGTACCGTCATAAGTAGGCAGTTTTTGTTGAGAAAATATTTCCCCAATCTTTCGAGGTGGAGGAGGAGGTGGTGCCTCTCGTTCTCTTTCCCCCTGCTCCTCGCTTTCCTCATCTTTTTCCTCATGGATTTCATGAAGATTTCTCATACGGGGTTGGCCTCTTGGCGGCATTCTATAAAATAGGCAAAGTAGATGTTAAGCACAGTTGGATAATGGATTAGTTTGTGGAGTTAAACATTCTCATACAATCACTCGTGTATTCCTTGATCATCAATCGTAGTTACAATCAATCATGTGGGATTATCGTGTTATAGTGTAACTCGCTATTTATTTCAATTCCAAAAATTCACAACATTATGCATGCACGGCTATCATTTGTTTCTCATTTCACGGTCCAATAAATCGCCTTGATAAATTAAGACTAACTAATACAACAAACATATTTTCGTACGCCTCCAAGCTTGCTATCATTTTTTTGTTCCTTCGGAATTACGACTCGATGCATAGTTCGATCCTCTAGACTTGATTCGGAGGTTTTCCCCATAATATGATTTGAAAAATATCATATAATTAGTTGTTGTTCGTTGTTGAGTCTCGTAGTGCATGTTTATGGAAACCATTTTTATTTTTCGATTCCTTTTCAGGCCGTGCCGCGGCCTGTGGTCCTGCCAATGGTGAGCCTACGGCATTTTGCCTTGTTTTTAGGTGTCTGTCGTCGCCCGCGGTGGGGGACCGCGGCATTTGGCCGTGTTTCGGGGCCTCTGTTGTTGCCCGCGTTTGGGGATCGCGACATTTCGCCTAAATTTTGGGTCTCTATCGTTGCCCGCGGTGGCAGCCCGTGGTGAAGAATTTTTAAGCCTTTTGTCGCCCGTGGTGCGTGACCGCGGATTTTGGCTGGGAAATGGCTAGCGAGGCGCAGTCGTCGCCCTCAACCGCGGTGATTTGCCTTGTTTCCGAGCCTCTGTCGTTGCACGCGGCGATGGCTCGATTTGTTGTGTCTCCCGTGTCCCGTGGCCTCCTAATTCAGCGAATCCTTGCCATTTTCATGTATCAACTTTCTTTTACTTCGACTCACGGTTAATTTCGCATTTTATATTTGTGTTTGATTAATACTTGAAGTTGCTCATATTTGTTTCTTCAATTCTTAAGTTTAATATACAACAATTGTATATATATTCGAACTTCAACTATTATAATGTAACCCGCTATATAACTCATTCATTTGAGAATATTTATTCAATCGTTTTCCCCCAAAATTTTCTTCATTCACACCATGAGTACATGGATAGTTCGGAGCTCAACGTCGATTAAAATTTTGATTTTTCCATTACTTCACGACAAAAATTGGATTCCCTTTGGAACCGATCGACAATGTTTAATCATTCATGATTACATTTTTAATACTTCCCAAAATATGGAATAATACTAAGTTAGGATTGCTACGCTAATCCTAGGTCAAAAGGTGAATAGCTTCTTTTCTTCACGGATGGAATACTTCATCGTTATCATCCCATGCCGGTAAATGAGCTGCGGCGTCTTGATTAAATTGATATTGCACCTCGTCGATTAAATTCCAATCCTCGTAATTGTGAGCCTCATGACCTACCACTCCTACCACGGGTTCGGCTAGACCTCCATTCAAGTTTCCTTCGTTGTTTCCCGGTGGTGCATCATTCATAACTAGTAAGGCCTCGTCGTTCTCCTCCCATTCATTTAAGTTTCCTATCTCATCCCACATCATGGGGTTGTCGTTGAGTCCTAGTTGTCCTTGCTCATCTTTTTTACCTTCTTTTTCCTCCGGGTCCTCTTTCGGGTCTTCTTCTTCTTCGGGGTCTTCTTGGGACTCCTCTTTCTCGGACTCCATCCATGACGTATTCGACTACGCTTTCTTCATATCCGGGTGGCATTCTAGGTCCCGGGCCATAGGGTCCAATTGGTGGTTCACCCACCTCGTCATCTTGGGTCCAAAGTCGCTCCATGAATCCATCGGCATCGGTGAACACAAGGTTTTGCTCCACAAGTACTCGTAGGAAATCGCTTGCTTGCTCCCAAGCCCATGGTCGCCAATTAACGGGTAAGATCTCCATGAGCCTTACGATTGCTTGGGCATTGTTGATCCCGTGTTGCTCCACGGAAACCCAATCGTTGCAAAATTGGTTGACTAGTGAGTGCACGTTCGGTTCGTTGGTGTAGTTCCTGTTGAAGTAGAGATCGAGCATCGCCCTCCGATGTGTTTCTTCACGAACTTGTCGTCCTAACACGTTTCTAAACATGGCTGCGAGAACGAGGTCGGTTGGGTTAGTCGTGCGAAATAATAACAAATAAATTAATACAATAAAGGTATTAAGGTATGATGTTTCACATCGGTTGTGATGATTTCCATCACGATTAATGTATACATTAAGGTTATCCGGACGATACAAACGCGAAATTCTTTCGCATTACATAATATATAATAGCCTAATAAAAATCTAAAAACAGAAAATCCAACAATGCATGACAATAATTCTATTTATTCTCATAATCAATTTAACCACAAAATCTCAACTACCATATAGTCATGCTAGAACAATTTACCACATATATTATATCATTCAAGGAATTCACGTGTTTCATATCTAATCATGCTTTCCAAATTCATGCTTCATAATTCACAATCAATATATAATTTTAACTCATCAACTCTTAAAACTCATGCTTTCATAGAATCTTTTGATTTACAAAATGTGCTTCCAAGTGGTACTTTAAATCGTAAATCATGCTCCTTCAAAATAATATCAAGCTTCTATTCAACCTTTATGCTCAAATGTTTTAAAAAGTTTTAAGCCCGTAAAAGCGTACCTCGATGTTTAATGACGGTGTGGCGCGTTATGGAGAGGGATTGAGCTTTAACAACGGTTACAACTTTCGAACCAACCAAAAACACAAAATGGTCCCAAATTCTCATATAAATCCAAAGAGTGCAATTGATGGCATGTTTTCAAGATTATAGAAAGAACATAGGTTTCAAGTTTTGCATAAGAAACAATTTGGCTCAAAGTTTGCTATCTCTTTAAATCAAAGCATGGATTCAAATGAAATCAAGATAATAGATAGATTCAAAGAAAATCATGTCAAGAGAGATATATAAGTATAAAGAAATCATGGAAGTTTCACAAAGGATCCATAGAAGAGTCAAGTCGAAAGCAAGATGAGCATAAATAAAATATGGAAATTCTACAAGGAATCCAAACAATTATTTCAAGAAGATGAGCATAAGGAATTTAGGGAAATTT
>JAPKLW010009887.1:0-11775 GCA_026898455.1 Plectranthus barbatus | reverse complement strand
CGGGCCTATGCGACAGTCCCACGTGCGACACAATGCACGCTAAGGGAAGTTGTGGTTTTAAGAAGAAATATTTATTCATGCTGAAGCAAGTAAAGAATCGATCGAAAATGAAATAAGATTTATGAGGTTCAAATAAATAGTTCGCAGCGGAGATTAGAATCAATTAAATGGTCACAAGCATGATGAGGCAATAAATTAACATATGCTTGAAAGGAAAAGCAATAAATAGTTCGCAGCGGAAAAATGGAGTCAAATAAATGATACAAGCATGATGGAACAATATTTCAAGTCATGCTTAAAAGAATGCAAAAGGGCATAATTCAGTTTAGAGTGCAAGTACAAATGAGACTATGTATGAAGACATAGCTCGTCGCTTCGATACCATAACCAACAAATTAAATCATGCTAGGAGAATAAGAACGATTAGCATGCCTAGGCAAGAATGAACCATAGGAATAATAAGTGATTTCACGAACTAGCATTTAATCAATCGAGCATTCAAGAGTTCGAATCATATCAAGGTAAAAAGGAAGTGCAAATCAATCATTCAAGTATTTGAAAGCTTAATTCAAAATGAGGTTGAAGAAGTTTAGATCAAGAATCCAAGTAATCATAGTGGTGCAATACATGCCATTCAAAAGATATAATCAAAAGCAACATGGATTCGAAATGTAGTACAAACCGAACAATTAATACAATTAAGAATCATTCTGGTTTCCTCCTTCGATCCTCTCCTCATTACGCCACCTTCACCTTCATCAATCGATACCTACACGCAGGGAAAACGCACATAGGGGCTAAGTACACGAATGTACCCAGTGGTCCTATCCCAAAAATAATACATACATATATCATGAAAACACCGCACTCTCATGCATAATACAAGTTTTTATTGAAAGCCTCATGTATATGCACAAAACATTTTCCTCACTTGGGAGCTCCCACTCAAATTAGGCACCACATAATCATTTTCCCAACATATCAACATTTCATATTGAACATGATCACATAATCACATGGGGTAAGATAGGAGTGGCCACTCGCTATCTACCCGGTAAGATTTAATCACCCTTACCCAACCGGTAGTCTTATTTCTATCCGGGCTAATGCATTGGGCTTACAATACCACGGGGGTAGCCACTTCCCCGATCCATCACATCTCCAAATAATTAACATTCATCCACCAATTCATACCATCATAACAATCATACGGTGCCAAAACAATTTTGCGGTGTAACATGCTTTAAAACAAAAGAATCATTTTTGGAGAAACATTTGACAAAACCATTTGATAGGATAAAGTAGTGCCCCCCTCAAATGATTCGATGGATCCAATTATTTAGTTCCGCTTGTCGATGCTTCCTTCTTGGCAATTAAAGTACCTAATTAAAGTTTGAATAAATTACTACAATGTCTTTGACTCAAATAATTATCTAAGTTCTTAAATAAATTTAATTTAATTATTTACCCAATTAAAAATTATGCAATTCGAAATTTATAAAGAACAAGATTCAAAGACTTCTAAGTTTTATTTTATTAAACAAGATTTATTAACTTAGTCAAATTATTAAGCTAGTTAACAAGTTCATACCAAATTGCTATATTATTTATTAATTAAGGATAATGGATTTAGTGATCTAGTTAATAACTTATTATTAACCTAAATCAATTATTTTTTTATTAACTAAGTGAACCAATTATGCATTTAGGCCTTAGAATATTTTAGTGAAATCTGAAAATTAATCATATTATTCTAAGTCCAAAAATATGAGTTATTACCTAGTTAACTAGTCCATTTTCAAGATAACAACAAAAATGATCTAGACATCTAATGAGGCTGATTTTAATTTTTTTAAAAAAAAGATTTTAAAGTGCACGTGCTCGAAGTGACGGTTCATTAAAACGAATCTTCATTTAAAAACGGTGAAGCCTAACATAAGCAATTTCCTAATTAACTTTCAGCATTTTCAGATTTCAGCAATCAACTTCCCGAATTTTTAATAATTAATCTACTAAGTGAAATGACTTGATTTTTATATAGATTACTAATTAACATGTCTGGAGTTCATATTATAAAAATCAGATTTTTCCAAAGTCCAGAAATATGTTTTTAAGGCCGTGAAATTTAAACTGCCAGAATTCGCCACACATTATTAAAATGCTTCAAACTCGAGTTTTACAACTCCGATTCATGGAATTCCAAAATCCACAGATTCCTAACTAGTTATAGTTTATGAAGTTCCAAAATCTACTCAATCCAACCACCACAGAATCAGCCGTACTCATTTTAATCTCTGTCCAAAACAGGGCATGCTCTCAAATTTCATCAACACATGATTTCTCAACATACATGTCATTATCTCATCCCCAAGCTTCATATATATCATTTTCAGATCCATCTAAGTTCGAATATCATCCCTTAGCATGAAAGGTCATGATTCTTAAGCTTGATCAAACATGCAATCATATATATAGGTGTCATGCTCATAAATATGCAACATATATCAAGCTTAGACCTAGTTATGCATTTTCTCAACCATTCCCTTTAAAATTTAATTTGTGACTTCTTGATCCTACATGCAATCACATATTCATAACAAGGAAGTCATCGGGAGTGTAGAAATTGTCTACTTGAAGGGAGAAATTTTCAGCAAAAAGGAGTTCCAACTTTCGAGTGGCTCTTGATGTTCACTAGCTTTAATATTTACGTATCCGAGCTCCTCTCTTCGTGGGGATCACGTTTCTCCTTCTTGAAGCTTGATTCCACTTCGTGTTTGAGATCAATGTGCTCCGATAATAGGGCTTCTTACGTCATTGCGTAGAGGAGGTTGAGGAGGTAAGCTTTTTGTAAAAATGGAGGTTCAATAGGTGGGGGAAGGGTTGGATATGGAAGCTTCAAAGGGGCTGTTTTGGAGGTGTTTTAATGGAGTCTAGAGAGAGAAATGGTGCCGGGATTTTGGGGCAAAAGGGTGGAAATGATGGGATGAAATTCAAGAAATAAAATAAATGAATTTTGAACAATTATGGGGGTGTATGTCGATTTTGGTGAGAGAAATATTAGAGGGTGGAGTATAAAAATAGTGTTGCATGCTTTGATTGATAGTGTGTAATGATCACAACTTTGTTTCCCTCAATTGCCCTCCAATGATTTAAATCTCCTTTAGCAACCATTTGCCCTTGTGGGTAATTTTGCTAAATAGGCGGTAGAGTAATCATTTCTCTACATAATTGTTTGAAATAATATAACTCATGATCTCTAATTAAATTATTCCACTATGGTCTTGCATCCGATAATTAAATAAATGATACGGCGATTTATCTTTCTTCGAACTCTCGCTTTGGCATTTCGAATCGTCTCAATCGGACGTCGTATGAATATTTGAGCATAAAATAATAGTATGGGTCTTCCCATATTTAATAAGGTTCTCCTTCATAAAATAGAAGTAATGTGGCTAATAAAATTAGTAAGTTGGAAATTAATTATTCTAACAACTCGATCACATGTCCATCGGCTCGCGATTAAAATCGATCATTATATCGTGTACATATATATGTGTGCGTCGAAAATATTGGGCATCCCATTTAACGGAATTAAATTCCAGAATTTGCCTCGGAGGTGATATCGATATAATATAAATATTTTCTGGACTAAAATTCTCATCTCGATATTTATTTCGATAATTATGAATTTAAATATGGAAATATACATGGACTTGCTAAATTAACTTGTTGGGCTATTTTATTTATTCTCATGTGGGCTCCTATTTAATTTGGCCCAACACATTAAATAAATAGAGTCCTCTTAGCCCAACTCTCCAATTAAATAAAAAGGTTGGGCTTAAATAATTAACTCAGCCCAATCGCGTCGCCACGGCAATAATAAATATTACCGAGTCAAATAAATTATTCCGATCGTCATCCGTGATTTATTTATCAAATTTCACTATTCATCCTTGCGGCTATAATTCGGATGTCGTAGAGAAGTCGCTTGATAATATTAATAATATAATGGTTGTAGCGACATTCGCTTCGTAATTTATTAAATAAAAGGTTGGAAGAATACGGGGCGTTACATCCTTCCCACCTTACAAAAATTTTCGTCCTCGAAAATTAAAAGTCTACTGAAATAGCTCGGGGTATTTTTCTTTCATCTTCTCTTCGTGTTCCCACGTAGCTTCTTCAACATCGTGATGTTTCCACAGTCCTTTCACAATCGGTATACTCTTCGTGCGGAGCTCTTGAGTTTTTCTATCGAGGATTGCTACAGGCATCTCACGGTAATGGAGTTCCGGTTGTATATTCACCTCATGGTGATGGATAACATGTCTAGGGTCGTAGATATATTTGCGGAGTTGAGATATGTGAAACACGTTGTGAATGTCGCCCATATTTGGCGGTAGGGCCAATCAGTAAGCTACCGGGCCCACTTCTTCAAGAATATCAAATGGACCTACATATCTTGGCTTCAACTTCAATTTCCCGTGCATCCCGAAACGAGTCACTCCTTTTGAGGGAGATATTTTCAAGAAGACCTTATCCCCTATTTCAAATTTCAATTCACTGCGGCGGGTGTCGGCATACGACTTTTGTCGGTCTTGTGCTTCCTTGATCCTTTATTTGATCTGACGGACCGTTTTAATCATATCTTCTATCGCTTGAGGGCCAAGTGCCTTCCTCTCGCCTACCTCGTCCCAGTAGAGAGGTGACTTGCACTTTTTGCCGTATAGTGCTTCAAACGGTGCCATCTTGATGGTCGACTGATAACTGTTGTTATAGGCAAATTCAATTAATGGTAGAACTCGCTCCCAATTTGCTCCTTGATCGAGCACAACTGCTCTCAACATGTCCTCTAGGACTTGAATCGTCCTTTCGGATTGTCCATCTGATTGAGGGTGATAAGCAGTGCTGAAATTTAGTTGAGTCCCTAGTTCTCTTTGCAAGCTCATCCAAAATCTGGAAGTGAATTTGGCATCTCTGTCGGAGGTGATGGAGTTCGGTAACCCATGCAGTCGGATTACTTCTTGCACGTAGATTTGTGCTAGCTTTTCGGCTCTAAAAGTTATTTGAACTGGTAAGAAGTGAGCGCTCTTGGTGAGTTGATCGACAATTACCCATATGCTCGTATTCTTTTTCTGTGTCATTAGTAGACTGGTTACGAAATCCATAGCTATGTGCTCCCACTTCCACTCAGGTATTTCTAACGGTTGCAATTTATCGTACGGGCGTTGATGTAGCATTTTGACTTGTTGGCAAATCAGACAACTCTCCACGTACTCGGATATATCCTTCTTCATACCTTCCCACCAAAACGATTGCTTCAAATCTTGATACATTTTAGTTCCTCCGGGGTGAGTGTATACGGTGTGTCATGCGCCTCCTTCATAATCTCTTTCTTTAGATTCTCATCCTCGGGTATGCAAATTCTTCCTTTGAAAAATAAGGCATTATCTGGTTCCTCGGTGAAGTCTCCCTCTTGGCCTTGTCGAACTTTTACTCGGATCTTTTCTAACGATTTGCTCTGCCTCTGTAGGTCAATGATCCGTTGTCTCAGTTCGGGGATTACTACCATGGCAGCTAGACTTCCACCTTCCTCCTTTGAACTCGGTATAATGACTTCAAGTCTGAGTTTTTCGAATTCTCTGATCAAGCCCTCAGATGTAGTCAAATAAGCTGCGCTCGCATAGCCTTTTTGGCTTAGGGCATCGGCAACTTTGTTAGCTTTTCTGGGATGGTAGTTGATGGTCACGTCGTAATCCTTGACTAACTCTAACCATCGTCGTTGCCTCATGTTTAGCTCCTTCTGCTCGAAGAAGTATTTCAAGCTCTTATGATCTGTGAATATTGCACATTTAACACCATATAAATGGTGTCTCCATATCTTAAGTGCGTGTACAACAACGGCTAGTTCTAGATCGTGCGTTGGATAATTAAGCTCGTGTGGTCTTAATTATCTGGAAGCATATGCTATCACTTTCCCACCTTGCATTAGCACACATCCCAATCCATTCTTTGACGCATCGGTGTAGACCTCGAAGTCTTTTCCATCTTCAGGTACAACTAATACGGGTGCAGTGGTCAGTAGCTCCTTCAAATTTTGGAAACTCTTCTCACAAGCTTCCGACCATTCATACATTGCACCTTTCCTAAGTAGTTGCGTCATTGGCCTCGCTATCTTCGAGAATCCTTCTATGAAACGTCGGTAGTAGCCTGCCAAGCCTAGAAAACTCCAGATTTCGTTCGGATTCTTCGGTGATTTCCATTCTTGTATTATTTGGATCTTGTTAGGGTCGACCTTTATCCCTTCAGCAGATATGACGTGCCCTAAGAACATAACTTCTTTGAGCCAAAATGCAAACTTGCTAAACTTTGCGTACAACTTCTCGGCTCTTAGTGTCTCTAGGACGATCTGAAGATGTTCTTGATGCTCTTTCTTCCCCTTAGAGTAGATCAAGATGTCATCAATAAACACTACAATGAATTTGTCAAGGTATTGGTGGAAAACTCAATTCATCAAGTCCATAAATACCGCAGGGGCATTTGTCAACCCAAACGGCATCACTGTGAACTCATAGTGTCCATATCTTGTACGAAAAGTGGTTCTTGGAATGTCTTCTGCTTGAACCTTTAACTGATGATAATCGGATTTGAGATCAATTTTCGAGAAGACTCCGGCTCCCTTGAGTTGATCGAATAGGTCATCTATTCTAGGTAGGGGATACTTGTTTTTCAGTGTCAATTTGTTCAACTCTCTATAGTCAATGCACATTCGTAGTGATCCATCTTTCTTCTTGACAAATAGTACTGGGGCTCCCCAGGGTGAAACACTGGGTCTTATAAATCCGAGATCCAAGAGTTCTTGAAGTTGAGCCTTCAACTCTTTTAGTTTATTCGGAGCCATTCTATATGGTGCTTTCGACACTGGTGCTGCTCAGGGTTCTAATTCGATCGTGAACTCTAACTGACGGTCCGGTGGTAATCCAGGTAGTTCTTCAGGAAATACATCCTCGAATTCTCGAACTATGGGGACGTCTTGTATCTCTTCCCTCTTGCTTTCGTCTCCATTGAGCCAAACAAGGTAAGCTTGGCTTCCTTCTTTCTTCAATTCTCTCATTGCATATAATGCGGACACGACGGGTACTCTTCGCCTCTTGCTAAAACCATAGAAGTCGATGATCTTGTCGGTGGGGTCTGTGAATGAAACCTTCCTTTCCTCGCAATCAATTATCGCTTTGTGCTTGGTTAGCCAATCCATACCCATAATAATATCGATGTCGGCCATGTCCATAATGTTGAGGTTTTCGATCAAGATATGGTCGCTTCCTAGTTCGACTTCCACATTCGGACTACATTGATCTATGAGTATTGTTTCTCCCGTAGGTGTTACTACGTCTAAGGCTTTTTCTTTCCTTACAGTTTTTAGTTCAAGTAGATCTACACATGCTTTTGAGATAAAAGAATGCGAGGCTCCGGTATCAAATAATATAATGATAGGCATACTTGAAATCTAGTAGATACCTGTGAGGTTCTCGACATCCTTTCCTGCATCGTCTCCCTGAGTCAGACAGAAGGCTCACCCTTGACGGTTGGCCTGTGGTGGTAGTTGTGGCGCCTGGTTCCTGTTCTGATTTTGTGGGGGTGCACTTCCTCTAGGTGGCTGCGCCCTATTCTGACCTGCTCCAATTGGCTGAGGGTTCCGATTATAGTTATTGTGTCCATTGTTCAGATACCTTACAGCAAAATGTCCAACTCTCCTGCATCGGTAGCAAATATTATTCCTGGCCATGCATTCTCGACCTAGGTGGTCTCTCCCACAACGATTACAGTTGCTTCTGATAGGGGCAGGAGCACGGTTAGTATGGAGTGCTCTCTGGAAGTATTGGTTCCCAGATTGGAACCTCTGATTTCCTTGCCATGGCCTCTTATGTGGACGGTGGTTCTGTCGGAATCCTTGGCGTGAAGAGTGTTCAAACCTCCTCTTGTTATCCTGTCGAGGTGGTTGACTGGAAGATGCTTGCACCGCTGTATTTTTAGGCAAGGTTGCCTCTATAGCCATTGCTCTCCTCAGTGCGGACTTGTATGTTAGTCCCTCAAGGCAAGCTAGTGCAGTCTGAATTTCACTTTTTAGTCCGCATCGAAACCTTTTCAATTTCTTGCTATCAGTATCGATGTGTTCCGGTGCATAGCGCGACAGTGTGCAGAACTTACGGTCATACTCTTGCACAGTGTCCCTTCCTTGCTTTAGATTCATAAATTCTTCTTCCTTGCTCAGTCGGTATGTTTCCGGGACATACCTCTCATATAATTCAGCCTTAAATCCTTCCCAAGTAACAGTGGCAGCCTCCTCATTAGTGAGGGTGCTCAAATGGCTTTCCCACCAATAATCCGCTTCGCCTTGTAGTTGATAAGGCATACATATCATTTTCTCCTCTTCGGTGCATTCGAGGTAGCGAAAGATTCATTCCATGCCCCGCACCCAGATGGCGGCTTTCTCGGGGCTTCCAGTACCGTCATAAGTAGGCAGTTTTTGTTGAGAAAATATTTCCCCAATCTTTCGAGGTGGAGGAGGAGGTGGTGCCTCTCGTTCTCTTTCCCCCTGCTCCTCGCTTTCCTCATCTTTTTCCTCATGGATTTCATGAAGATTTCTCATACGGGGTTGGCCTCTTGGCGGCATTCTATAAAATAGGCAAAGTAGATGTTAAGCACAGTTGGATAATGGATTAGTTTGTGGAGTTAAACATTCTCATACAATCACTCGTGTATTCCTTGATCATCAATCGTAGTTACAATCAATCATGTGGGATTATCGTGTTATAGCGTAACTCGCTATTTATTTCAATTCCAAAAATTCACAACATTATGCATGCACGGCTATCATTTGTTTCTCATTTCACGGTCCAATAAATCGCCTTGATAAATTAAGACTAACTAATACAACAAACATATTTTCGTACGCCTCCAAGCTTGCTATCATTTTTTTGTTCCTTCGGAATTACGACTCGATGCATAGTTCGATCCTCTAGACTTGATTCGGAGGTTTTCCCCATAATATGATTTGAAAAATATCATATAATTAGTTGTTGTTCGTTGTTGAGTCTCGTAGTGCATGTTTATGGAAACCATTTTTATTTTTCGATTCCTTTTCAGGCCGTGCTGCGGCCTGTGGTCCTGCCAATGGTGAGCCTACGGCATTTTGCCTTGTTTTTAGGTGTCTGTCGTCGCCCGCGGTGGGGGACCGCGGCATTTGGCCGTGTTTCGGGGCCTCTGTTGTTGCCCGCATTTGGGGATCGCGACATTTCGCCTAAATTTTGGGTCTCTATCGTTGCCCGCGGTGGCAGCCCGTGGTGAAGAATTTTTAAGCCTTTTGTCGCCCGTGGTGCGTGACCGCGGATTTTGGCTGGGAAATGGCTAGCGAGGCGCAGTCATCGCCCTCAACCGCGGTGATTTGCCTTGTTTCCGAGCCTCTGTCGTTGCACGCGGCGATGGCTCGATTTGTTGTGTCTCCCGTGTCCCGTGGCCTCCTAATTCAGCGAATCCTTGCCATTTTCATGTATCAACTTTCTTTTACTTCGACTCACGGTTAATTTCGCATTTTATATTTGTGTTTGATTAATACTTGAAGTTGCTCATATTTGTTTCTTCAATTCTTAAGTTTAATATACAACAATTGTATATATATTCGAACTTCAACTATTATAATGTAACCCGCTATATAACTCATTCATTTGAGAATATTTATTCAATCGTTTTCCCCCAAAATTTTCTTCATTCACACCATGAGTACATGGATAGTTCGGAGCTCAACGTCGATTAAAATTTTGATTTTTCCATTACTTCACGACAAAAATTGGATTCCCTTTGGAACCGATCGACAATGTTTAATCATTCATGATTACATTTTTAATACTTCCCAAAATATGGAATAATACTAAGTTAGGATTGCTACGCTAATCCTAGGTCAAAAGGTGAATAGCTTCTTTTCTTCACGGATGGAATACTTCATCGTTATCATCCCATGCCGGTAAATGAGCTGCGGCGTCTTGATTAAATTGATATTGCACCTCGTCGATTAAATTCCAATCCTCGTAATTGTGAGCCTCATGACCTACCACTCCTACCACGGGTTCGGCTAGACCTCCATTCAAGTTTCCTTCGTTGTTTCCCGGTGGTGCATCATTCATAACTAGTAAGGCCTCGTCGTTCTCCTCCCATTCATTTAAGTTTCCTATCTCATCCCACATCATGGGGTTGTCGTTGAGTCCTAGTTGTCCTTGCTCATCTTTTTTACCTTCTTTTTCCTCCGGGTCCTCTTTCGGGTCTTCTTCTTCTTCGGGGTCTTCTTGGGACTCCTCTTTCTCGGACTCCATCCATGACGTATTCGACTACGCTTTCTTCATATCCGGGTGGCATTCTAGGTCCCGGGCCATAGGGTCCAATTGGTGGTTCACCCACCTCGTCATCTTGGGTCCAAAGTCGCTCCATGAATCCATCGGCATCGGTGAACACAAGGTTTTGCTCCACAAGTACTCGTAGGAAATCGCTTGCTTGCTCCCAAGCCCATGGTCGCCAATTAACGGGTAAGATCTCCATGAGCCTTACGATTGCTTGGGCATTGTTGATCCCGTGTTGCTCCACGGAAACCCAATCGTTGCAAAATTGGTTGACTAGTGAGTGCACGTTCGGTTCGTTGGTGTAGTTCCTGTTGAAGTAGAGATCGAGCATCGCCCTCCGATGTGTTTCTTCACGAACTTGTCGTCCTAACACGTTTCTAAACATGGCTGCGAGAACGAGGTCGGTTGGGTTAGTCGTGCGAAATAATAACAAATAAATTAATACAATAAAGGTATTAAGGTATGATGTTTCACATCGGTTGTGATGATTTCCATCACGATTAATGTATACATTAAGGTTATCCGGACGATACAAACGCGAAATTCTTTCGCATAACATAATATATAATAGCCTAATAAAAATCTAAAAACAGAAAATCCAACAATGCATGACAATAATTCTATTTATTCTCATAATCAATTTAACCACAAAATCTCAACTACCATATAGTCATGCTAGAACAATTTACCACATATATTATATCATTCAAGGAATTCACGTGTTTCATATCTAATCATGCTTTCCAAATTCATGCTTCATAATTCACAATCAATATATAATTTTAACTCATCAACTCTTAAAACTCATGCTTTCATAGAATCTTTTGATTTACAAAATGTGCTTCCAAGTGGTACTTTAAATCGTAAATCATGCTCCTTCAAAATAATATCAAGCTTCTATTCAACCTTTATGCTCAAATGTTTTAAAAAGTTTTAAGCCCGTAAAAGCGTACCTCGATGTTTAATGACGGTGTGGCGCGTTATGGAGAGGGATTGAGCTTTAACAACGGTTACAACTTTCGAACCAACCAAAAACACAAAATGGTCCCAAATTCTCATATAAATCCAAAGAGTGCAATTGATGGCATGTTTTCAAGATTATAGAAAGAACATAGGTTTCAAGTTTTGCATAAGAAACAATTTGGCTCAAAGTTTGCTATCTCTTTAAATCAAAGCATGGATTCAAATGAAATCAAGATAATAGATAGATTCAAAGAAAATCATGTCAAGAGAGATATATAAGTATAAAGAAATCATGGAAGTTTCACAAAGGATCCATAGAAGAGTCAAGTCGAAAGCAAGATGAGCATAAATAAAATATGGAAATTCTACAAGGAATCCAAACAATTATTTCAAGAAGATGAGCATAAGGAATTTAGGGAAATTT
>JAPKLW010009886.1:0-11776 GCA_026898455.1 Plectranthus barbatus | reverse complement strand
GCTGATGAGGAAAGTTACAGAATATTTCAGGGTTTTTACAAATAAACTTATCAGATCTAAACCCATGAAACTACTTCCTCACATCAGCTCTAACCTAAGGATCTTCCCCCTCAAACTGGGAGAGATATTGCTCGATTAAATTATGAAGTAAGAATCTGAGCCAGGTTAGAATTAAAAAATACCAAATGGAGTGCTGGTGCTGATTACACAAAATGTGTAAGTTCAGCTGGTAAGTAAAAAATCAGTAGACATTAGTTGGACAATGAGAAATTGTCGTCAACCCGTCAGTAATCAATCCATTAATGATGTGAAATTACAAGTACAGGAAGGACAACTGACTAGTCTAGAGATACGAATACTTACTACAAAATGAAGAAGCTAGACTATGGCTGAGAAGATGATCCTGGTGATTGAGTTCTGCTGGTAAAGGACCTCAGGATCTCAGTGAGCGCTGCCATATCTTGTCTGCTCTTCTCCCTTTCCTCAGCAGCTATCCTCCTCTCCTCTTCAGCAAGACGGGCTCTCTCAGCCTCAGCTCGTGCTCGCGCACTTTCCCCCTCTTGGATCCGCGCCAAAAAGGAGGACACTCCAGCGGTGAATGACCCCATCTGCTGAGTCATTTCGGTTTGGAAGCTGGCGAACCGCTGGTCCATCCTGGCATCAAAGAATGCAAGAAGCTGTGCAGGGGGATGGATCTCGGAGATTGGCTGGGCTGAAACTTCAAGGGAAGAAGAAGGGACATCAGTTGCGGAAGGAGCCGCTGCTGGTTCAGATGCAGCTGATATCTCCATCGGGGCTGGCTCCTCCGCTGGTGCTGCTGCTGGCTCCAAGACTGGTGCATCAGCTGCTGCTGACTCCTCGGCTGATACAGCAGCTGCTGGCTCTGCTACTGGCACCCCAGCTGGAGCTGGCTGGACTTCGACAAAAATGAGTGGGGCTGTGAAATCCACCACTTGCCAGTCCATATGACCAGGGACGAGATCGCCCGAGACAATAGGAACAGGAGGGACGGCAAGGGTCAGCCACAAACCACGAGAAGGATCCTCCTCCACAATGTGGTCTACCAGCAAGGCGCAGGCAGCCATGTCGAACAGGATAGCATGATAGGGAGGGATCCTTGGGAGGGTAACCAGCACTTTGAGGCGTCGGAGCGCGTACGTCAGCTGGTACCCCCGACTGCTGACTCGGAACTGGAGGAAAGGTAACTTGACCTTTTGCCGTGGCGGGAGGCCGGAGCTTCCAGTCAGCTGCCTATACTCTGCAATCTTCAGCAAGCGGCGCTGGATCCTCCTTGTAGACAGCTGCTGGGGGCATTCAGGATCGGTGCCCATGAAAGCGTTAGCCCACTCCTCCTCCGCTCTCCAGTAGCCAAGACCCATCCTGGCATAGAGAACCGCCCGCTTCTCCACAGTCAGCAGGCGCTGGCATATATCAAAAGTCCGCCATCTCCGGAACTCCAGACATAGTTCCGGATCCACCCTCCAGAGTCTACGGTAGCTGGATATTATCTCGTCATTGACAGCATTTTCCACCTCCACCGTGATGTTTTCAGCATACTCATAGAGAGTGGAGTTGTAATATTCCACTGGCTGCAGGGGCAGGCACCAGTCAGTGATTCTGGAGGCATATACCGACTGGTGGGGGAGTCCGCTGAAAGGTATGATGTTGAATGCAGATGGCTCTGGCACTCTTGAATTATGAAATGCCATCTCCCCGCGCTGCTCCCACCGGTGCACTCCTGTCACTCGAGCCTGGAAGGTATCCTCATCAACCAGTTGATGCTCTTGGATGCAGAGCATATAAGGGCGCCTTTCAGTTCGTGCACGCCTAACTGGTGGTGTAGGGAATGCTGCTGGTCGCCCGGAAGTTGATGTCGAGGCATCTGTGGATCGGGGGCGACTGGCAGGATGATGAGCCTTATCATCAATGTTTGGGAACAGATCCCTTGGCTCCATCCTCTGCACCATTGAGTGATGAACCACCTCCGTAGCTGGCTCCTGCTCTGGCTCCTCAGCCCTTGGTTCCTTTTCATCCTCGGATTCAGAACTGACATCCGAGAAGCTCGCCAGTTGTACCGGGGTGATCGCCCGCTCTTCTTCTCCTCCACTGGCACCCCCTTGCGCGGCCAGTGGGACGTCGTCACCTCCACCACCCTCTTGCACGGGTGGAGGGACATCAGCGGTTTCCTCTTTCTCCTGGTACTGGTCTACGATAGACATTAAGTCTTCGTCAGCACCCATCACCAGCAGTTGTTCAAATGTTTCTTCAGGAAGGAGCTCGCCTGGTGGGGCTGGTGCTGATCGGCCGGCACTTGAGATTTTGAGCGCTTTTCCTTTGCCCTTGGCCGCCAGTCTCATCTGTTCTGCCAGCTCTGCCTGGCGCCTGGCCTCTGTCTCGGCCTTGATTTTGGCAAACCTCTCATCCCTGGCTGCCAGCTCCGCCTCTTTCTTCTGCTTCGCCAGCAGAGCCCGGAGCCTTGACTTGGCCTGCTTCTTCCTCACCAAGGAAGCACTCCTTGCCCTCTTGGCTTGCTCCTCAGCCTTCTGCGCCTTGGTCATGACTCGCTTGCGCTTGCGAGTCATCTTCTCCAGCGTCTCCTCCTCAGTCAGGCCCAAAATATTGCGCTTAACTGGGATGGAGATTTTCCCAGACTCGGGGTGATATGCCACAGCTGATGGTGGCTGCTGGTGCTGGGAAGTCTTGGGCTTCTTGTGGGTAGGCTTCTTGGTGACTGGTACAAGTTGTACGTCTCGTGGGTGAATACCAGTCGCCTCAGCCACCGCGCCTTCCATGGTCTCGAAGAGAGACTCCGTCTCCATCTTCCTCTTCAGCGCTGCCCTTGCCTCAGCTGTCAGCGGGAGAGCCACAGCTGGCACTTGCTCTCCCAGGTCTTCTGAGTCCTCCTCAGATACAACCTCAGCTGGGTCGACTGCTGTCTTTCCCTTCAGCCTCCGCGGCTTATGGTAGTCAGGGCGGGGCAGCTTTGCCTGCTCCTTGGTGGGCGGAATGAAATCCGAACTCACCAGTTGCTCCCCCTGGTCCACTCCATCTCCAATCTCCATCTCCAAAATATGGCTGATCCGCAGCCCAAAGGATACGGAGTGAGTGAACGTCCCATCAATTGGAATGTTGATGTTGCGATCAACATTCTCCAGCAATCTCCCGAAAAAGAACTCGGCCCAGTTCCCTTCCACTCCATCCACCAGCGCGCACATCACGGAGAATTTGCGCAGGCTCAACTCAGCATATGAGCCAACTTCGCACTGTAGCATCCTGACGACGATGTCGCACACCATCTGCCACCAGTCGTCCATCTCCGACTTCCGCATTCCAGTGCGAAAACTCGTCACCCCCTCCCTCTTCCACTGAGTCCACCGCCTCCTGAACTCCTCTACATCGTTGTGGAAGTAGGTGGCTATCTCCATTCCCTCGTTCCTCAATCCGAACAAGTCGGCGAGGTATTCGGCGCTGACAGTGATCATATGGCCGAAGACGGAAGTGGTGAAGGACTTCCTCCCGTCAGCAATCACGGCCCGTGCATAGAACTCCGCCACCATATGCGGATGGAAGGTCTCGGGCCTTGCCGTCAGATATTGTCGAAGGCCTTCCCGGTCGATCATCTCGATCAACTCCGCTCCAAAATTCTTGCGCGCCAGCTTCTCGTTCAGAATTTTTTCTTTCTGAACTTGCGCCGCCCTGATTTGCGCGTTCGAGAGTTGAGCCCTGGTCGCTGGTTTGTTCAACTGAACCAGGCGGGCGAATGGAAGTGTGTAGTCTATATCATCCATCTGTGTGATGCCAGTGTAAGTCGGCATGTGGGCTTCTGCGACAGGTAAGTCTGGTGAACCAGACGAAGAAGATGTAGATGGTGGGTTGACATCTGGTTGTCGGGAAGATGAAGCCATAATTTCAGAAGAAATCTTAAGAAAAGCTTGAGAGAGTAGGGTTTCTGAAATTGAATGATCGTAAAAGGTTTTTCCGTCGAAAGGCATCGGGTATTTATACCCAAGTCCATGCAGGATCAGATGATCAAGATTGACGCTCAGCAAGCGGGGATCGACGGTCATCAGCAGGCCCGGTTCCCTGTGCGACGTGCGCGGTCGTGCTGACGTGGGCTACGCCGTGTAGCTGACGTGGCGCTCAGCGATTGGTGGCAACCAAACGTCGGACTGCGCAGACACTGTGCGCATTAAATGTGGCATTAAATGCCGCATTAAATTCTGAGGGCTGTACACGCTACTTGGATTTGAACAATCCCGCCTTTTCTGAGACAGCTGGTATGACTGGTCATCAGTAGCATATACCAGTTGCATACTTCCCCCTAACTGGTTGGCCTCTTCATCAGTTAGCAACTGATACCATTTGCTGATAGTACTTGCTGCTGGCAAACTTCCATCAGTTATCAGCTGGCAACTGGAAAGATGGAAAATTGAGCGCTTGGACTCAATTTTATTCCGCATAATCTTCTCTTCTCTTGGAATTAGGAGCTGGGACCCAATTTCGCTTCAACTGATGGCCTATGCTGGCAAGATTCCGCCAGTAGACACCACTTGTTAGATAGAGATACCACTGAAATAAAAACAACTAAGAGCTTGGACTTAGTCGTAATCAGCGTCCTTCAGAAGATCAAGAACAGAATGAGAGCTGGGACTCATTCTTCCTCATCATTGGGGCTCACATCAATCTCCATAAGACCGAGTTTGATGCACGACTCCTTGAATCTTGCTTCTGGCAGTGGCTTGGTGAAGATGTCAGCCAGTTGATCTTCAGTTCTGATATAGTCCACGCTGACATCCTTCTTCTCGACATGATCACGAATGAAGTGATGTCGAATATCTATGTGCTTGGTTCTGGAGTGATGAACCGGATTCTTCGTGATGCACATAGCACTGTTGTTGTCGCAATAGATTGGAACACAGCCAGTGTCCACTTCATAATCCTCCAGTTGTTGCTTGATCCAAATTATTTGAGCACAGCAACTGGCAGCGGCAACATATTCAGCCTCAGTGGTGGATGTAGCAACAGAGTGCTGCTTCTTGCTGAACCAACTGATCAGCTTGTGTCCTAGAAACTGACACGTACCACTGGTACTCTTCCGGTCAATACGGCATCCAGCGAAGTCTGAATCTGAATATCCAATGAGTGTAAGCTCATCATTCCTGGGATACCATATTCCGAGAGATTCAGTCCCCTTCAGATATTTCACTATCCTCTTGGCAGCTTCCACGTGTGACTTCTTCGGATTTGCTTGAAATCTGGCACACACTCCGACTGAATAAGAAATGTCGGGTCTGCTGGCTGTGAGATAGAGAAGTGATCCAATGATTCCTCGGTAAATGGTAGGATCAACTGATTCACCTTGCTCATCAAGAAATATTTGACAACTGGTGCTCATAGGTATTCTGAGGGACTTAGTTTTCTCTGGGCAATACTTCTGAATTAAGTCCTTAGTATACTTCCGCTGGCTGATAAAAATTCCATCAGCTGACTGCTGGACCTGGAGTCCGAGAAAGTATGTTAACTTGCCCATCATACTCATCTGAAATGATGTCTGCATCAGTTGAGAAAACTTCTCGCAGAGAGTTATATTCCTTGATCCGAATATGATGTCATCTACATAGATCTGCACCATTAGCATGTCACCACCATCCTTGAGAAGAAAGAGAGTCCTATCAATCTTCCCTTTCCGAAATCCATTGCTGGTGAGGAATTGTGACAGCGTTTCGTACCAAGCCCTGGGCGCCTGTTTCAATCCATACAGGGCCTTTCTCAGCTTGTACACCTTGGTGCCAACTTCAAAGCCTGGAGGTTGCTCGACATATACCTCCTCTTTTAGTTCGCCATTCAGGAAGGCGCTCTTCACATCCATCTGGAACACTGTGAAGCCGTGATACGCTGCATAAGCAAGGAACAGCCGTATCGCCTCCATTCTGGCAACTGGTGCGAAGGTCTCATCGAAATCGATCCCTTCACACTGCCTGTAACCTTTGGCGACTAAACGAGCTTTATTTCTGACCACGGTGCCATTCTCATCTCGCTTGTTCTTGAAAACCCACTTGGTGCCAATCACTGACTGATGTGATGGTCTCTCCACCAAGTCCCAAACGTTATTGCGAGTGAATTCTGCAAGCTCCTCTTGCATGGCATTGATCCAATCGGCAGATTCGAGCGCCACTCCTATGGAAGTAGGTTCCATTTGAGAAATAAAGCAACTCAGGAGCGCACTGCCGTGTCGAGTCTTAATAGAACCTTCCGGATCACCGAGAATAGCATCGGTTGGGTGATCCCTCAGCCATTTGGGAGGACCAGCGACTGCTGGTGCCGGCTGTGAACTAGGTTCATCTGTCCTGACGACTGGTGCTTCCACATTTCCACCAGTCGGGGCTGCAACATCAGCTGGTGCTGGACCTTCACCAGTTGGAACAACTTCATCAGCATCACCTTCTGACTGGTTGTCTGAACCTCCACCAACGTTGTCAGCATCAGCTGGAACATCCACTCCAGCTGGTCCATCATTGCCTTCTTCTTCAAAAAGGCCAGTAGGGATTCCCCCTAGATTGTTGCTAGGTCCACTCAGGGAGATTGAGTGTAAGGTCTCAGCAAGATCATTTGCATCACCGACCCTCTCAGGTTGCTGATGGGCACCTGAGGGAACTGGTTGTGAAGATGATCCATTCATAGGTCAAGTCGAACCAGTTGGTTGAGCATCGGAAGAATTCCTGCCCAACTGGTTGCTGACATCCTCGACCTCAGGAACATCTTCAGCCAGTTGGCGTAAGGTCCTGCGCACTAAAGTAGCTTCATCAAAAACAACATTGCATGTTATTTCCACAAGCTGGGTAGTCTTGTTAAATACTCTATAGCCCTTGTGAGAGGGATGTCCATATCCGACAAACACACCCTCATCAGCCTTAGGCGAGAAAGCATTTAACTTCGACTTCCCATTATTATGGATATAACATGGTGAACCGAATGCACGAAGATGAGCTATAGAAGGCTTACGACCAAAATACACTTCGTAGGGAGTTTTCTGGAGTCTGTCGTTGATCCCGCTTCTATTCTGAGTGTAGCAGGCAGTCACCAACGCTTCTCCCCAGAAACTCTGTCCCAAGCCGGACTCAGCCAGCATGGACCGGACTGCTTCTTTCAGCGTCCTGTTCCTACGTTCTGCCAGTCCATTTTGCTGCGGTTGCCTTGGTGTAGATCTCTCATGCTTGATCCCGGCCTCCGCGCAAAAATCCATCAGCGGACCGTTGCAGAATTCAGTCCCATTGTCTGATCGAATTCGCTTTACCACAGCTTCTCTCTGTTTCTGAGCTTGGATGATCAATTCTGGAAGAATGATCTTCACCTCATCCTTGGTTCTGAGAAGCTTTACCCAGGTATAGCGCGAGTAGTCATCGACTACCACCAGCGAATATCGTCTTCCTCCAATGGTTTGCGGCGTTACTGGTCCAAACAGGTCCATATGTAACAGCTCAAGTACCTGACTGGTACTGGGGCAAACAGGTGACTGGCTCTTGAAGGACTTCTTGGTTTGCTTGCCTTGCTGGCATGCCTTGCAAATTCCTTCCTTCTTGAACCCGCCCTTGGGAAGACCATCTACAAGATCATGCTTGGTTAGGTAATTAATAGTTTTGAAGTTCAGATGACTTAACCTTTTGTGCCACAGCCAGTTAGTCTCCATGGAGCTGGTGGCTACAAAGCATGTATCAGTCTTCCCGCTTTGCCAGTCAACGACATAAAGGCCTCCTTTCCTGACACCTCTCAGCTTGGTCTCACCAGAATCTTCATTCTTGATCTGGCACCCAGACTTGTCAAACACAATGGTATAACCATTGTCGCACAGCTGACTGATGCTCAGGAGGTTGTGCTTCAGGTTGGTAACAAGGGTTACGTTCACAATTCGGACATCATCCTTCTCGATGCAGCCCTTGCTAATAACTCTGCCCTTGGAGTTATCACCAAAAATGACTGGAGGTCCTCTGACCTTGGTGAGCTCAGAAAACAGGAACTCCTCACCAGTCATATGAGCGGAGCAACCACTATCAATGATCCACTCGCTCGACCTCTGAAGCTGACTTGCATGACCTAGTTCCTGCAAGAAAAATAGAATCATTTAGGTCCCCGATCATCAGCGGGTCCTGCAGGGTTAGATCTCTGGATCATTCCTTTCGGAATCCAGACTTGTGTGATCTTCAGCTCGGTGTTACCCTTGCTGACATCACCTGTGGCCTTTCCCTTCCTTCTAAAATAATGCATGGATTTGTTTTTGGAAGGTGTGGCTGTGTGTGCGGTTCCTCTGGAAGTATTCTTCCTCTGAGGGTGTCGAAAATTTCTTTCCGACCGCATGTGTTGCCTTGGTGGTCTCTGGAATTGTGGACCACGATGATTAGCCTTCCCAGCCCTTGAGAAAAAATTTTGATTGGGCTCAGGCCTTCGATAGGTGTTCCTCCTATCGGGAAATATCCTTCTCTCAGTATTCCGCTGAGAGTTGGATCCCTTGTAAGCATGCTGGCAACTGGCATACTTGTAAGGTTGGGCGTGGAATCTCTGAACAGCTGGTGCTGGCTGTCGGATTCCACTGGCAGCTGACGCTGACTTCCTTGCCTTAGAATAATTCGGCTTAGTCTGCGTCTTCGGGTATGCTGGCGTCCTGTCAGCAGAGGATCTTGCCAGTTGAGGATTTTGTCTTGATGACTCACCTATGTATCTGGACTTATGGTTCCTGTGCTGATCAGCCACACGGGACTGACTGGCATAACCAGCTGGTGCTGATGCATTTGCCAGTTGGCCCTTACCCTTACCAGTACTGATTTGTTCGGGCTGATTTATGCTCAAATCTTTTGTAAATCCCAACCCGGACTTATCAGAAGGCTTTCTCCAATGACTTAGAGCTGCCTCCAAGTCTTTCGAGCCTTTATTTAGAAAATTGATTTTGTTTTCTTGCTCCAGAACGAGATTGTGAAAGTTATCTCGTTCAGTTTTTGCAATTTGGAAATCTTGGAGCAATTCAGAATGAGCCTTTTTCAAACTTGCTAGCTCTTCGCTGATGGACCTCGATTTTTCAATCTCACTGGTCAAAACAGTAATTTGACCTTTCAGCGAAGCATTTTCACCAGCCAAAACATTTTTCATTTCATAAAATTTTAAAAATTCATGCTGAAGAACATCTAAAGTGACGTCTTCTGAGTCGGAGCAATGCGACTCGGAATCGTCTATGATTTGTACTGGCATGATATGCAATTGAGGAACTGATTGTACCTCATTATCAGCAGCAAGTGCCAGTTCTTCCTCATTGTCAGCATTTTCTTCAGCTAGCTCTTCTCCGAGAGCTGCCATAAATGCCAGGAGAGCTTCTTCTTCTGACTCTCCATCTGACTCAAACTCCCCATCATCATGATCGGGTATGTCAGGCACCTCCGTCCTGGTCAGCATGGCTTTGGCAACAGCCTTGGAAGCACGCTCTTCAAAGAGCTTCTTCAGCCTTTCCCTCTCAGTTTTGTCCACCTGTGGACATTCAAACTTTAAGTGATCAGGGGATTGGCACTGAAAACAGGCACGAGGAGCTCTCTTGACAAATTTTCCGTCAGATGAGCTAGAAGAAACTCCCTGTTTTGACTTGGCTTTTTCCAGAAGGATAGCCAGTCTTTTCATCTGTTGCTCTAGTTCAGCGATAGAGCTCTCGCCGCCTTTGGAGTGAGATCCTGATGCGGACTGGATCTCCTTCGGCTGATTGTGCTGTGCAGCGGGTCTCTCAGCATGGAAGGGCTTCTTGTGCTTCCAATTGAAGTCCTTTTTGACGAAGTACGCCTCGTCCTGAGCTTTAATGCTGGAAGACTCAACATTCCTGATGGCCTCATTCTTGTTCACCATCTGGATGTCCCACTCGTGTGCCTGCAACTGAGCAAACAACTCCTTGGGAGTCATCTTGGACAGGTCCTTTTCCTTCAGAGCTGTCGTCTTCACGAACCAATCTTCTTTAGGCATCTTGGACAGGATCTTCGAGTTAAGATCAGCATTGTCGTACTCTCTGCCCAGAGACTTCAGCTCGCTGACAATGGCGTTGAATCTCGCCTCCATCTCCTTGATGGTTTCTCCAGTCAGCATCTGGAAGGACTCATATTTGTCCACTGCAACCTGCAATTTGTTGCGTTTCATTTGGTCAGTTTCTTGACATAAACTATCAAGATAATCCCATACTCCCTTGGCATTATCAAACTGGAGGGCTTCCTCCATCAGCGACTCTGGAAGAGAAGCCAGGATTAACTCGTGAGCAATGGAATCCAACTGATTCCGCTTCCTGTCCTCAGAAGTCCATTCGTCTTGGGGCTTTGGGATCACAGCTGCTGGACGATCTCCTAGCTGGTGCTGAATCTTGGTTATCTCAATCGGCCCTGTCTCCAGCACATCTTTCATCTCTGGATGGATGCTCTTAAGAGAGATGAGCGACCTCTTCCGCCATATATCATACTTCACAGACTTGTAGTCGAGTAGCTTCGGATTATTCATCTTGATGTACCTGAGCTAATCAAACAGACAAACAAATAGAGAGCGCAAGGAAACGCGGATCACGGTCCTAAGCGACTCAGATACGAACGGTCTTTAAGAACCGTCCGCTCTGATACCACTTGTTGGTCCCGGTTTATCAGAGTGTATTACGTTACGCAGCGGAAATATTGAACTTATAAGTCTAACTTGCACTCTGTCCTGCTGGTTGCTCAGCTGACTGGCTGACTGGCTGGTCAGCTGATAGCTCAACACTTAGAATATTTTAAGCCTAGTTTGCACAGTTATCAGTTTTCAGATATACACCAGCACTTGAGTGCTGGGTTTCAAATACAAATTTAAATACTGAAAGCAGATAAAGGCAAAGGATTTTTATAGTGGTTCGATCAACTGATCTACGTCCACTCTCCAGTCGACTCACTGGAAATTCACTATAAGAGTAATCCGGTACAAAGTTCCTACGATCTATCTCCAGCTGGTAAATGCCCCGTCTACCAGTCCACTGGATCAACCGCTCCCGGTCCTTGTCCTTCTTCAACTCTCGTCAGATGGATGGAGTGCGAGCACGTCACTTCAACCTCCTCCTCTGACTGGTTGGGTGTTGAGTTCTCCCAAGAACGTAAATCCTCTACGGCAAACTGCCCGTAATAACTCAAGAGCTGGCTGGCTCTAGAGCTGCTATGTTCTTCCTCAGAAAGAGAAAGAACACCAAGTGAGGTCTAAACTTACAAGCAGGAAGCTTGAAGTCTCGTGTTTGAAAGATATCAACACACGGAAAAGCTTTAAAGAAAGCCTCGAAAGATGCTTGCTTGCTTGCAATGAATGTTCGTTCTTTCGGTAGTTGGAGAGTATTGAATGTTCAGGATGCAAGCGTCTTAAATGTTGGTGATTCCAACCTATTTATAGACGCAGGATCTCATTTAAAATTCTAGCCGTTTGGACACATCCGGAATGGGTCTCTGTCACCGGATGTACTTCAGACGGCGGCAGGTAGGAATTTCAGGAAAACGCCATACCTGTGTCTGCTTTTTCTGACACAGACCTCTTTGTGTCAGAACGGCATTATTTCGTCAGTACGAGGAATCGCAACTGGTGTCTTGAACTGATAGACTTTAAGGTATCCTCCCTTAAAGTCATACTTTGTCAGTATATTCCTCAGACGAATCTTCTTTTTGTCTCTAAGACTCTGGGAGAGCGAATCTTCAATTCTGCTGGTAACCTCCGACTGGTAGAACATACTGGTGATCTTGTGCTGGCAGTCTCTGCT
>JAPKLW010009885.1:0-10770 GCA_026898455.1 Plectranthus barbatus | reverse complement strand
TATTCAAAGAGTTCCATCTTTTGTTGAAGAGATATCGTGGTTTGTACCGAACTCTTCGTTGAAGCACTTATAAAGTTGATTCCCGATCAATCCACAACTTCGATGCTCGAATGTGTGCAACATACTTGTAGTACTCATCGAGATGATCCATTCGGGACAAGTTTTCAAAGAGTTCCATCTTTTGTTGAGGAGATATCGTGGTTTGTACCGAACTCTTCATTGGAGAACTTATAAAGTTGATTCCCGATCAATCCACAACTCCGAAGTTCAAATGTGTGCAACATACTTGTAGAACTCATCGAGACGATCGATTAGGTACAAGTTATCAAAGAGTTCCATCTTTTGTTATGGAGATATCGTTGTTTGTACTGAACTCTTCGTTGACGCACATATAAAGTTGATTCCCGATCAATCCACAACTCCGATGCTCAAATGTGTGCAACATACTTGTAGAACTCATCGAGACGATCGATTCGGTACAATTTCAAAAGAGCTCCATCTTTTGTTGAGGTGATATCATGGTTTGTACCGAACTCTTCATTGAATCACTTATAAAGTTGATTCCTGCTCAATCCATAACTCCGATTCTGGAATGTGTGCAACATACTTGTAGAACTCATCGAGACGATCGATTCGGTACAAGTTTTAAAAGAGTTCCATTTTTGTTGAGGAGATATCGTGGTTCGTACCGAACACTTCATTGAAGCACTTATAAAGTTGATTCACGATCAATCCACATCTCCGATACTCCAATGTGTCCAACATACTTGTAGAACTCATCGAGACGATCGATTCGGTACAAGATTTCAAAGAGTTCCATCTTTTGTTGAGGAGATATCGTGGTTTGTACAGAACTCTTCATTAAAGCACTTATAAAGTTGATTCTCAATCAAGCCACAAATTTCGATCAACATACTTATAGAACTCATCGAGACATTTGATTCGTTACAAGTTTTCAAAGAGTTCCATCTTTTGTTGAGGAGATATCGTGGTTTGTACCGAACTCTTCGTTGAAGCACTTATAAAGTTGATTCTCGATCAATCCACAACTCCAATGCTCGAAAGTGTGCAACATACTTGTAGAACTCATCGAGACGATCGATTCGGTACAAGTTTTCAAAGAGTTCCATTTTTTTTTGAGGAGATATCGTGGTTTGTACCGAACTCTTCATTGAAGCACTTATAAAGTAGATTCTCGATAAATCCACAACTCTGATGCACGAAATGTGAGCAACATACTTGTAGAACTCATCGAGACGATCGATTCGGTACAAGTTTTCAAAGAGTTCCATCTTTTGTTGAGGAGATATAGTGGTTTGTACCGAACTCTTCATTGAAGCACTTATAAAGTTGATTCCCGATCAATCCACCACTCCGATGCTCGAAATGTGAGCAACATACTAGTAGAACACATCGAGATAATTTATTCGGTACAAGTTTTCAAAGAGTTCCATCTTTTGTTGAGGAGATATCGTTGTTTGCACCGAACTCTTCATAGAAGCACTTATAAAGTTAATTCTCGATCAATCCACAACTCTGATGCTCGAAATGTGAGCAACATACTTGTAGAACTCATCGAGATGATTGATTCGGTACAAGTTTTCAAAGAGTTCCATCTTTTGTTGAGGAGATATCGTGGTTTGTACCGAACTCTTTGTTGAAGCACTTATAAAGTTGATTCTCGATCAATCCACAACTCCGATGCTCGAATGTGTGCAACATACTTGTAGAACTCATCGAGACCATCGATTCGGTACAAGTTTTCAAAGAGTTCCATCTTTTGTTGAGGAGATATCGTGGTTTGTACAGAACTCTTCGTTGAAACACTAATAAAGTTGATTCCCGATCAATCCACAACTCCGATGCTCGAATGTGTGCAACATACTTGTAGATCTCATCGAGACGATCGATTCGGTATGTTGAGGAGATATTGTGTTTCGTACCGAAATCTTCACTGAAGCACTTATAAAGTTGATTCACGATCAATCCACAACTCCGATACACCAATGTGTGCTACTTGTAGAACTCATCGAGACGATCGATTCGGTACAAGTTTTCAAAGAGTTCCATCTTTTGTTGAGGAGATATCGTGGTTTGTACCGAACTCTTAATTAAAGCACTTATAAAGTTGATTCTCAATCAATCCACAAATTTCGAGCCACATACTTGTAGAACTCATCGAGACGATCGATTCGTTACAAGTTTTCAAAGAGTTCCATATTTTGTTGAGGATCGTGGTTTGTACCGAACTCTTCATTGAAGCACTTATAAAGTTGATTCTCAATCAATCCACAAATTTCGAGCAACATACTTGTAGAACTCATCGAGACGATCGATTCGTTACAAGTTTTCAAAGAGTTCCATCTTTTGTTGAGGAGATATCGAGGTTTGTACCGAACTCTTCATTGAAGCACTTATAAAGTTGATTCCCGATCAATCCACAACTCCGATGCTCGAATGTGTGAAACATACTTGTAGAACTCATCGAGACGATCGATTCGGTACAAGTTTTCTAAGAGTTCCATCTTTTGTTATGGAGATATCGTGGTTTGTACTGAACTCTTTGTTGAAGCACATATAAAGTTGATTCCCGATCAATCCACAAGTCCGATCCTCGAATGTGTGCAACGTACTTGTAGAACTCATCGAGACGATTTATTCGGTAAAAGTTTTCAAAGAGTTCCATCTTTTGTTGAGGAGAAATAGTGGTTTCTACCGAACTCTTCATTGAAGCAATTATAAAGTTGATTCCCGATCAATCCACAACTCCGATGCTTGAATGTGTGCAACATACTTGTAGTACTCATTGAGATGATCCACTCGGGACAAGTTTTCAAAGAGTTCCATCTTTTGTTGAGGAGATATCGTGGTTTGTACCGAACTCTTCATTAAAGCACTTATAAAGTTGATTCTCAATCAATCCACAAATTTCGATCAACATACTTATAGAACTCATCGAGACGATAGATTCGTTACAAGCTTTCAAAGAGTTCCATCTTTTGTTGAGGAGATATCGTGGTTTGTACCGAACTCTTCGTTGAAGCACTTATAAAGTTGATTCCCGATCAACCCACAACTCCGATGCTCGAAAGTGTGCAACATACTTGTAGAACTCATCGAGACGATCGATTCGGTACAAGTTTTCAAAGTGTTCCATTTTTTGTTGAGGAGATATCGTGGTTTGTACCGAACTCTTCATTGAAGCACTTATAAAGTAGATTCTCGATCAATCCACAACTCCGATGCTCGAAATGTGAGCAACATACTTGTAGAACTCATCGAGACGATCGATTCGGTACAAGTTTTCAAAGAGTTCCATTTTTTGTTGAGGAGATATAGTGGTTTGTACCGAACTCTTCATTGAAGCACTTATAAAGATGATTCTCGATTAATCCACAACTCCGATGCTCGAAATGTGAGCAACATACTTGTAGAACTCATCGAGATAATTTATTCGGTACAAGTTTTGAAAGAGTTCCATCTTTTGTTGAGGAGACATCGTGGTTTGCACCGAACTCTTCATAGAAGCACTTATAAAGTTAATTCTCGATCAATCCACAACTCTGATGCTCGAAATGTGAGCAACATACTTGTAGAACTCATCGAGATGATTGATTCGGTACAAGTTTTCAAAGAGTTCCATCTTTTGTTGAGGAGATATCCGGGTTTGTACCGAACTCTTCGTTGAAGCACATATAAAGTTGATTCCCGATCAATCCTCAACTCCGATGCTCGAATGTGTGCAACATACTAGTAGAACTCATCGAGACCATCGATTCGGTACAAGTTTTCAAAGAGTTCCATCTTTTGTTGAGGAGATATCGTGGTTTGTACAGAACTCTTCGTTGAAGCACTAATAAAGATGATTCCCGATCAATCCACAACTCCGATGCTCGAATGTGTGCAACATACTTGTAGAACTCATCGAGACGATCGATTCGGTACAAGTTTTCAAAAAGTTCCATCTTTTGTTGAGGAGATATCTTGGTTTGTACCGAACTCTTCGTTGAAGCACTTATAAAGTTGATTCCCGATCAATCCACAACTCCGATGCTCAAATGTGTGCAACATACTTCTAGAACTCATGGAGACGATCGATTAGGTACAAGTTTTCAAAGTGTTCCATCTTTTGCTATGGAGATATCGTGGTTTGTACTGAACTCTTCGTTGAAGCACATATAAAGTTGATTCCTGATCAATCCAAAACTCCGATGCTCGAATTTTTGCAACATACTTGAAGATCTCATCGAGACGATCGATTCGGTATCTTTAGGAGATATCGTGTTTCGTACCCAACTCTTCATTGAAGCACTTATAAAGTTGATTCACGATAAATCCACAACTCCGATACTCCAATGTGTGCTACTTGTAGAACTCATCGAGACGATCGATTCGGTACAAGTTTTCAAAGAGTTCCATCTTTTGTTGAGGAGATATCGTGGTTTGTACCGAACTCTTAATTGAAGCACTTATAAAGTTGATTCTCAATCAATCCACAAATTTCGAGCAACATACTTGTAGAACTCATCGAGACGATCGATTCGTTACAAGTTTTCAAAGAGTTCCATATTTTGTTGAGGAGATATCGTGGTTTGTACCGAACTCTTCATTGAAGCACTTATAAAGTTGATTCTCAATCAATCCACAAATTTCGAGCAACATACTTGTAGAACTCATCGAGACGATCGATTCGTTACAAGTTTTCAAAGAGTTCCATCTTTTTTTAGGAGATAACGTGGTTTGTACCGAACTCTTCGTTGAAGCACTTATAAAGTTGATTCCCGATCAATCCACAACTCTGATGCTCGAATGTGTGAAACATACTTGTAGAACTCATCGAGACGATCGATTCGGTACAAGTTTTCAAAGAGTTCCATCTTTTGTTATGGAGATATCGTGGTTTGTACTGAACTCTTTGTTGAAGCACATATAAAGTTGATTCCCGATCAATCCACAAGTCCGATGCTCGAATGTGTGCAACATACTTGTAGAACTCATCGAGACTATTTACTCGGTAAAAGTTTTCAAAGAGTTCCATCTTTTGTTGAGGAAAAATCGTGGTTTCTACCGAACTCTTCATTGAAGCAATTATAAAGTTGATTCCCGATCAATCCACAACTCCGATGCTTGAATGTGTGCAACATACTTGTAGAACTCATCGAGATGATCGATTCGGTACAAGTTTTCAAAGATTTCCATCTTTTGTTGAGGAGATATAGTGGTTTGTACCGAACTCTTCATTGAAGCACTTATAAAATTGATTCCCGATCAATCCACAGCTTCGATGCTGGAATGTGTGCGACATACTTGTAGAACTCATCGAGACGATCGATTCAGTACAAGTTTTCAAATAGTTCCATCCATTGTTGAGGAGATATCGTGGTTTGTTCCGAACTCTTCATTGAAGCACTTATAAAGTTAATTCCCGATCAATCCACAACTCCGATGCTCAAATGTTTGCAACATACTTGTAGAACTCATCGAGACAATCGATTAGGTACAAGTTTTCAAAGAGTTCCATCTTTTGTTATGGAGATATCGTGGTTCGTACTGAACTCTTCGTTGAAGCACATATAGTGTTGATTCCCGATCAATCCTCTACTCCGATGCTCGATTGTAAGCAACATACTTGTAGAACTCATCGAGACGACCGATTCGGTACAATTTTAAAAGGGTGATATCATGGTTTGTACCGAACTCTTCATTGAAGCACTTATAAAATTTATTCCCGATCAATCCACAACTCCGATTCTCGAATGTGTGCTACATACTTGTAGAACTCATCGAGACGATCGATTCGGTTCAAGTTTTAAAAGAGTTCCATCTTTTGTTGAGGAGATATCGTGTTTCATACCGAACTCTTCATTGAAGCACATATAAAGTTGATTCCCGATGAATCCACAACTCCGATGCTCGAATGTGTGCAACATACTTGTAGAACTCATCGAGACGATCAATTATGTACAAGTTTTCAAAGAGTTCCATCTTTTGTTGAGGAGATATAGTGGTTTGTACCGAACTCTTCATTGAAGCACTTATAAAATTGATTCCCGATCAATCCACAGCTTCGATGCTGGAATGTGTGCGACATACTTGTAGAACTCATCGAGACGATCGATTCAGTACAAGTTTTCAAATAGTTCCATCCATTGTTGAGGAGATATCGTGGTTTGTACCGAACTCTTCATTGAAGCAATTATAAAGTTGATTCCCAATCAATCCATAACTCCGAAGTTCAAATGTGTGCAACATACTTGTAGAACTCATCGAGACGATCGATTAGGTACAAGTTATCAAAGAGTTCCATCTTTTGTTATGGAGATATCGTGGTTTGTACTGAACTCTTCGTTGAAGCACATATAATGTTGATTCCCGATCAATCCTCAACTCCGATGCTCGATTATAAGCAACATACTTGTAGAACTCATCGAGACGACCGATTCGGTACAATTTTAAAAGAGGTGATATCATGGTTTGTACCGAACTCTTCATTGAAGCACTTATAAAATTGATTCCCGATCAATCCACAACTCCGATTCTCGAATGTGTGCTACATACTTGTAGAACTCATCGAGACGATCGATTCGGTATAAGTTTTAAAAGAGTTCCATCTTTTGTTGAGGAGATATCGTGTTTCATACCGAACTCTTCATTGAAGCACTTATAAAGTTGATTCACGATCAATCCACAACTCCGATACTCCAATGTGTGCAACCTACTTGTAGAACTCATCGAGATGATCGATTCGGTACAAGTTTTCAAAGAGTTCCATCTTTTGTTGAGGAGACATCGTGGTTTGTAACGAACTCTTCATTGAAGCACTTATAAAGTTGATTCTCAATCATTCCTTGTAGAACTCATCGAGACGATCGATTCGGTACAATTTTAAAAGAGTTCCATCTTTTGTTGAGGTGATATCATAGTTTGTACCGAACTCTTCATTGAAGCACTTATAAAGTTGATTCCCGATCAATCCACAACTCCGATGCTCGAATGTGTGCAACATAACCCATCGAGACAATCGATTCGGTACAAGTTTTAAAAGAGTTGCATCTTTTGTTGAGGTGATATCGTGTTTCGTACCGAACTCTTCATTGAAGCACATATAAAGTTGATTCACGATCAATCCACAACTCCGATGCTCAAATGTGAGCAACATACTTGTAGAACTCATCGAGACGATCGATTCGGTACAAGTTTTCAAAGAGTTCCATCTTCTGTTGAGGAGATATCGTGGTTTGTACCGAACTCTTCATTGAAGCACTTATAAAGTTGATTCCCGATCAATCCACAACTTCGATGCTAGAATGTGTGCAACATACTTGTAGTACTCATCGAGATGATCGAATCGGTACACGTTTTCAAAGAGTTCCATCTTTTGTTGAGGAGATATCGTGGTTTGTACCGATACTCTTCATTGGAGAACTTATAAAGTTGATTCCCGATCAATCCACAATTCCGATGCTCAAATGTGTACAACATACTTGTAGAACTCATCGAGACAATCGATTAGGTACAAGTTTTCAAAGAGTTCCATCTTTTGTTATGGAGATATCGTAGTTTGTACTGAACTCTTCGTTGAAGCACATATAAAGTTGATTCCTGATCAATCCACAACTCCGATGCTCGAATGTGTGCAACATACTTGTAGAACTCATCGAGATGATCGATTCGGTACAATTTTAAAAGAGTTCCATCTTTTGTTGAAGAGATATCGTGGTTCGTACCGAACTCTTCATTGAAGCACTTATAAAGTTGATTCACGATCAATCCACAACTCCGATACTCCAATGTGTGCAACATACTTGTAGAACTCATCGAGACGATCGATTTGGTACAAGTTTTCAAAGAGTTCCATCTTTTGTTGAGGAGATATCGTGGTTTGTACCGAACTCTTCATTGAAGCACTTATAAAGTTGATTCTCAATCAATCCACAAATTTCGAGCAACTTACTTGTAGAACTCATCGAGACGATCGATTCGTTACTAGTTTTCAAAGAGTTCCATCTTTTGTTGAGGAGATATCGTGGTTTGTACCGAACTCTTCGCTGAAGCACTTATAAAGTTGATTCCCGATCAATCCACAACTCCGATGCTCGAATGTGTGCAACATACTTGTAGAACTCATCAAGACGATTTATTCGGTAAAAGTTTTCAAAGAGTTCCATCTTTTGTTGAGGAGAAATCGTGGTTTGTACCGAACTCTTCATTGATGCAATTATAAAGTTGATTCCCAATCAATCCACAACTCCGATGCTTGAATGTGTGCAACATACTTGTAGAACTCATTGAGATGATCGATTCGGTACAAGTTTTCAAAGATTTCCATGTTTTGTTGAGGAGATATAGTGGTTTTTACCAAACACTTCATTGAAGCACTTATAAAGTTGATTCCCGATCAATCCACAGCTCTTTGATGCTGGAATGTGTGTGACATACTTGTGTAGAACTCATCGAGACGATCGATTTAGTACAAGTTTTCAAAGAGTTCCATCCTTTGTTGAGGAGATATCGTGGTTTGTACCGAACTCTTCATTGAAGCACTTATAAAGTTGATTCCCGATCAATCCACAACTCAGATGCTCAAATGTGTGCAACATACTTGTAGAACTCATCGAGACGATCGATTCGGTACAAGTTTTCAAAGAGTTCCATCTTTTGTTATGGAGATATCATGGTTTGTACTGAACTCTTCGTTGAAGCACATATAAAGTTGATTCCCGATCAATCCACAACTCCGATGCTCGAATCTATGCAACATACTTGTAGAACTCATCAAGATGATCGATTCGGTACAATTTTAAAAGAGTTCCATCTTTTGTTGAGGTGATATCATGGTTTGTACCGAACTCTTCAATGAATCACTTATAAAATTGATTCCTGATCAATCCATAACTCCGAATCTCGAATGTGTGCAACATACTTGTAGAACTCATCGAGACGATCGATTCGGTACAAGTTTTAAAAGAGTTCCATCTTTTGTTGAGGAGATATCGAGTTTCGTACCAAACTCTTCATTGAAGCACTTATAAAGTTGATTCACGATCAATCCACAACTGCGATACTCCAATGTGTGCAACATACTTGTAGAACTCATCGAGACGATCGATTCGGTAGAAGTTTTCAAAGAGTTCCATCTTTTGTTGAGGAGACATCGTGGTTTGTACCGAACTCTTCATTGAAGCACTTATAAAGTTGATTCTCAATCAATCCACAAATTTCGAGCAACATACTTGTAGAACTCATCGAGACGATCGATTCGTTACAAGTTTTCAAAGAGTTCCATCTTTTGTTGAGGAGATATCGTGGTTTGTACCGAACTCTTCGTTGAAGCACTTATAAAGTTGATTCCCGATCAATCCACAACTCCGATGCTCGAATGTGTGCAACATACTTGTAGAACTCATCGAGACGATCGATTCGGTACAAGTTTTCAATGAGTTCCATCTTTTGTTATGGAGATATCTTGGTTTGTTCTGAACTCTTCGTTGAAGCACATATAAAGTTGATTCCCGATCAATCCACAAGTCCGATGCTCGAATGTGTGCAACATACTTGTAGAACTCATCGAGACGATTGATTCGGTAAAAGTTTTCAAAGAGTTCCATCTTTTGTTGAGGAGATATCGTGGTTTGTACCGAACTCTTCATTGAAGCAATTATAAAGTTGATTCCCGATCAATCCACAACTCCGATGCTTGAATGTGTGCAACATACTTGTAGAACTCGTCGAGATGATCGATTCGGTACAAGTTTTCAAAGATTTCCATCTTTTGTTGAGGAGATATAGTGGTTTGTACCGAACTCTTCATTGAAGCACTTATAAAGTTGATTCGCGATCAATCCACAGCTACGATGCTGGAATGTGTGCGACATACTTGTAGAACTCATCGAGACGTTCGATTCAGAACAAGTTTTCAAAGAGTTCCATCCTTTGTTGAGGAGATATCGTGGTTTGTACCGAACTCTTCATTGAAGCACTTATAAAGTTGATTCCTGATCAATCCATAACTCCGATTCTCGAAAGTGTGCAACATACTTGTAGAACTCATGGAGACGATCGATTCGGTACAAGTTTTAAAAGAGTTCCATCTTTTGTTGAGGAGATATCGTGGTTCGTATCGAACTCTTCATTGAAGCACTTATAAAGTTGATTCACAATGAATCCACAACTCCGATACTCCAATGTGTGCAACATACTTGTCGAACTCATCGAGACGATCGATTCGGTACAAGTTTTCAAAGTGTTCCATTTTTTGTTGAGGAGATATCGTGGTTTGTACCGAACTCTTCATTGAAGCACTTATAAAGTTGATTCTCAATCAATCCACAAATTTCGAGCAACATACTTGTAGAAATCATCGAGACGATCGATTCGTTACAAGTTTTCAAAGAGTTCCATCTTTTGTTGAGGAGATATCGTGGTTTGTACCGAACTCTTCGTTGTAGCACTTATAAAGTTGATTCCCGATCAATCCACAAATTCGATGCTCGAATGTGTGCACCATACTTGTATAACTCATCGAGACGATCGATTCGGTATAAGTGTTCAAAAAGTTCCATCTTTTGTTCAGGAGATATCGTGGTTTGTACCGAACTCTTCATTGAAGCACATATAATGTTGATTCTCGATCAATCCACAACTTCGATGCTCAAAATGTGAGCAACATACTAGTAGAACTCATCGAGACGATCCATTCGGTACAAGTTTTCAGAGAGTACCCTCTTTTGTTGAGGAGATATAGTGGTTTGTACCGAACTCTTCATTGAA
>JAPKLW010009883.1:0-11780 GCA_026898455.1 Plectranthus barbatus | reverse complement strand
CGATCCTTGGTAAACGGACTTCGTGATTCAGTTCACGAAACCCTTCAGATGTGACCCAGTCTCAAGTGCCAGAGATATGTAAGATCCTCATCAGAAGAAATAAACTTTCTCTATCTAGGATTATCAATTACAGATGAATTACATGCGAAATTCAAGGACGGTTTTGATGAAAGTAAGCAATATACAAAGAGTAATCAACATCCCAAAATAGATAACATTGTTAATCTCAATTACAGAAATAAATAACTATCATAAATAACAAAATATCCATGCGAAGCTGATAAACAAATGTCTTGCCGGAAAAATACGGCCCAAAACAAAAACTCTCAAAAGTACTTTATTCATCAAAACATAAGGAGAAGAAAACATCACTAGACTCCATCTGAAATGTTGTCTTCCATGCAGCTGGTATTTTCTTGCCATTACTCTCCAGTCTTATCGGCACGGTTCCCTGCAAAGTACAACAACATGGTTACCAAGTCAGTCTCTACAGCTCTTTAAAGAGCAAAGATAGACTCTAATCATGCTTCAGTTATACATGCAAATGGCATACCTTGCCTATATTTGTCGGCCTGAAATTCTTTCTTCCAGTGTCCTTTCTTACCGCACTTGAAACACTTGTCCTTCGAAGTTGTTGCCCTAGGCTTCATGTCCTTTGCAATTGCCTTCTCAACATTATTCTTAATCCCTATTTTCCGCTTCATACCTTTCGGTATAGCAGAGAGATTACCTGAAGTAGCTAAGGCAACCTTCTGAGAATTCATGACTGGTTCAGCTGCCATCAAGTCATTGAGTAACTCGTTAAGAGTATACTCTTTCTTGTTCGTGATAACATTCAGTCTGAAACTCTCAAAGGACTTGGGTAGAGAGTTCAGTATGATATCGACTTTGGCTTTAGCATTGATACCTCCACCATGCACAGTCAGCTCATCCATGAGGTGAGTCATGGAAATTACGTGCTCTCTCACTGAACCTCCACCATGCACAGTCAGCTCATCCATGAGGTGAGTCATGGAAATTACGTGCTCTTTCACTGAGCTACCATTAGTCATTTTTCTAATCATGATTTCCCTCATGAGATTAAATCTGATAGCTCTATCAGTTTCCCCATAGGTTGCCTCCAGACTGGCCATAATGCCATAGGCGTCCTATGGTGCTGATGTTGCTGTTGTAAGACTTTCGATATCGTGGTCATCATGTAGCACTTGACTACATTGTTCGATTTCTCTCACTTATTGTAAAAGTCTATATCCATTTGAGTGGATTCAGCAGTGGGCGCTTCAGGACGAAGTACTTGCAGAACGAACATATGTTCTTCTACAATCAGGATGTATTCAAGATTGTGCTTCCATTCCAGGAAGTTTGGACCAGTTAAAGAATTTTGTGCAAGAATATTGATTACATTAGACATAGATATATCTGAAACAAATAAATAATCTTAATAAGAACATACATGCAGAACATTTGAAAACAAATGTATTGAAAACATCTTGATAAATCAAATACAAATGTTTTCCACTAATAGCCCAAGAGTTCCCACCGCAAGCTACACTCGTAGACATTTACGATGTCAGCCTCAACCAGACTGCGGGTTTTAAGCCCCAATCCTTTAATTTCATACCATGTCAGGAATCCTTAGACACATGAAACTAATAATTAGTGTAAAACCTTAGACCAAGCCATCTCTCAAGAACAGGGAAGCAGCAACTGCATTATATTCTAAGATGCCTCTAAGCACTTAACTACATATTTAACTCCAGCCAAAAGAGATAGTTTGGCATGGCACGTAATCATACCGCCCGACCCTTAAAGCCTTCGTTATCTAAATTTTAAATCAATTCTAGAATACTTATGAGAAAGAATTACACAAGCTACACTCGTTGACGTTTATGCAAAACCCTCCCACTATTCACATGATTTAAATTATTTGTCTAGAAATCCCAATAACTGCAGCCCATGCACCTCTGGGAATTAGCAAGCTACTAAGACGGGAGATACTGTTAGAGCCTAGGATCACGTTGTGGAGGTCTATTGATTTTAGTTAAAATATCCGCTTAGTATTTTTTATTCAAAGGGTTTCTTAAATGCGCACATAAATAATTTATTGTCATTATATTTTTCCAAATTTTTTCATGTAATTAAACAAGTCCAAAATTCAAAATATAATCCAACAAGAAATTAAAATCACATAAGCATGCTTTTAAAGCTATAAATAATAAAGCGGTAAAATATGTTTTCCTATTATCTACACATTCTTATTGCGCAAATAATAAATCACATATCATACGAGGGCAATTAAGACAAACAAAAATTCTTCGTGGCCCCAAAACAGTAATATAAAGATAATCCTATCTATTACAAAATTTGAAATTTGAATTTCAAATTTGTATAACTCCAAATCTTCTTCAAATCTTCACAAATCTTCCAGGGCCTTGATATCCTCAACCTCAAAATCTTTTCGGATCTAGGGTTTTGAGATTTGAAAATTGGTCCCACAATCCAACTGCAAACCCTAGGGTTTACAACGAATTGCACCAGCTATCAAACCTCGAACCACCACCAGCAGCAGCCACCGGTGATAGCCAGCCGTCGTGCACGCTCGCGCTCGCGTTGCTTGCCTGCCGCCATCGCGCGGCCGCTGCCGCTGTGTCGCCCACAGCCGCACGTCGTGACAGGCCGCCTGCCTGCTACCATGCACTGCTCCGCCGCGGCTGCACGTCACGTGCAGCTGCCTGCCCCTGTTACCTTGCCGGTCTCCATCTTCATTCTTCGACCAGTACAATTACAGATTTGAAAAAAATTTACAATAGACTATTCTATCACAATTTTTCTGATCAATTCTAATCACAGATTTTCTCGTGATTTTATAAAAATGATTTAATCCAAACACGGATAAACCACCGCGAATTAAATCAAAGGGTTGCCACGAGGAACAAAAACCAAACCATCCACAACAATAAATAATTCATTCATGCATAATCAAATTAAATTGCTCATCCAACAGGGCCATGAAAACAAACCAGGCTCTGATAACAATTGTAGGGATTTAGTGCGAACCGAATCACCAAATCCAAATAAGTCGGACTGTTCATGGATGTTGAGAGCAATTAAACAATTCAATAAACCTAGCATGCTCCTATGAATTAAATACAGTGGATACAAGATTACCTTAACTCCGTAGTGTCAGATCCGATCTTTCGCGTTTGAATTCCAATATCTCGATTCAACCCAGCGAATTAATTAAATCTGCGAAAATAGAAATTAGACAAATCCAATTTCTAGATTTAACTAAAAGAAAGAGAGGAAAAGAATAATTTGTTCTCCAGATTAGGCCTTCAGATCTGTATCCCAATGTTGTTCAATCCTGCTACTGGTGAGGATTCTACAGGACTGTGAATGTGTAGGCCGGAGTCAATTTCTTCTCTCCCAAAAACAATAGGCGCTGCCCCTGTCTCTCTCTCCCTAGGGTTTTGAACTGATTTGAATGTTCTGAGGTGGCTAGGGTTTTAGAGAGAGAACTGTCTATTTGTAGACCTAGGGTTTTAACCGTAATGGGCTACTGGGCCTCTTTTCAGCATATTTAATTGGACCAGACTTAGGACCTAATGCATATAATAAAGTGGGCCTATGAATTAATTAATTCCCATGTCCACAATCCAGAACACAATTAATTAATTAATATTAATTCTTTTTCACCACAGAATTAATATTGGTCTACCCCTTTATTAACACGTTATGAGAACGGGCTGCATTAACTTGAGAATCCCCATATTTAAGGTTATCGGACATTCATTAATTTATTGGAGCTTCTAACAAGCTACCACAATTAATTAATATCTTATTTTCCTGAGCAGTACCACTCAAACCTTATCGCTCGAGCTTGAACTTAATCAGCCTGCAGGACTTTAGCACGATGAATATTATTTAGCTCCTCAGGGAATGTCCCCATCCTATTACTCGGATATGGTTACCTAGCTCCACTCTCAGGCTGCAATACACAAACTGCTGTTACCCAAGATGCGGGTATACGAGCACGTTACTCAGGCTCTCCACCATGGCAAGGCAAAGCAATAGTCAACCCGTGCAAGCCCCTGAACCTTCGTTAGGGTTTGGACTCAATCAAGATCAAAATCTTGTATTCTCTAATGTCAGACAGTAGAATACATCTCACTGTGGTCCAATCAATACGCAACCGCACGTGCCAGCATATCAAGTAATCAAGACAGACTACTTTTTTTTTACTATGCTATAGCCTATAACGACAGACTTATCCTCGTACACTGTCTCGGTTGTGATAATATTTATATCTCATTAGGTCAAGTGATCATACTGTCTTCTGCGATCTACAACATGCAGTATGATCGTCTGTATCGGTGAGATAAGAGGATATCGTTGTTACTCGCATGTAAGTTTGTTTAACAGATAAGAAATACCGTTGAATGTATACTCGTCGTAATAAATGCTTTCTGTATACAAAACCCAACAAAAGGATGGAACATTGAGAATGTGCTTCGATTATTAAGAGTTAAACAAGTTAACATTAAAGAATAATACCGAGGATTGATTATCTATTTGATCAACTGAGAGGTGTGAGTGTGTTTTCAAAAATAGACTTACAATCAGGTTATCATCAATTAAAGATTCAGAAGGAGGATATTCTAAAGACAGCTTTTAGAACAAGGTATGGTCATTATGAGTTTGTAGTAATGTCATTCGAACTTACGAATGCTCCAGCAGCCTTTATGAATTGAGTTTTTCATCCATACCTAGATACTTTGTTCTTGTTTTTATTGATGATATTATGATATATTCCAAGAATGAAACAGAGCATGAACAACATCTCCGAATAGTGTTGCAAACACTCAGAGATGAGAAGTTGTATGATAAGTTAAAAGAAGTTACATTCTTAGGTCATATTGTGTCATCTGAAGAAATTAAAGTTGACCCGGCTAAAATACAAGTGGTTAAGGAGTGGAATTCGCCAACGACAGCCAATAAAATTAGAAGTTTTCTCGAATTAGTTGGGTATTGCAAGTGATTTATTGAGGGATTCTCTAAAATCACAAAACCTATGACACAATTACTTCAAAAGGGAATTAAGTTTCAATGGACTGGAGAATGTGAAAGAAGTTTTCTAAAGTTGAAAGAACTTTTGACTACATCTCCGGTGTTGGCTAATTCTGAACTAGATAAGGAATACATAGTTTATACGGAAGCTTCTAAGAATGGATTGGGTGGTATGTTGATGCAGGATGGAAACGTTATAGCGTACGCACCGCGTTAGCTAAGACCACATTAGTTAAACTATCCTACTCATGATTTGGAATTATCAGTTGTTTGAAAATATGGAGGCACCATTTGTATGGGGTTAAATGTGTCATTTATACTAATCATAAGAGTTTAAAGTACTTCTTTGAATAGAAGAATCTCAACATGCGACAACAATGATGGTTGGAATTGGTGAATGATTATAATCTAACGATCAATTACCATTCTGGTTAGGAAAACTCAGTAGCAGATGCTTTGAGTAAAAACAATGCAGTCAAGTTATGTTCATTACTTATAAATAAGAGTAGGTTGATTAAGGATTTTGAAATATTGCAATTGGAAGAAGCAATACCATCTAGAACACAAGATGAAGTATTAGCTACATTGAATATTGTCTCTGATATAAGACAGAGAATTTATGAAGCTCGGAAAGAAGATTTTAAACTTGAGAAGTTATGACAAAAGATCCGACTTAGGAAGTCTGAAGGGTATATTGAAGCCCCTACTAATGTTTTTATGTTTTAGAATAGGATTTATATGCCAAATAAAAATGAGTTAAGAAATGAGATTTTAAGTGAAGCTCATGATACATCATATACCGCTCATCCTAGAAGTATGAAAATGTATTAAGATTTGAAGGCCAAATTTTGGTGGGATGGTATGAAGAAAGATATTGTTTTATACGTAGAGTGATATCTAGCGTGTCCACAAGTGAAAGCACTACGTCAACAACCCCCTATGGTAAAGTACAACTACTAGAAATTCCAGAGTGGAAGTGGGAACACATAATAATGGATTTTGTAACAGGTTTACCGCAATCTAAAAAAGGTAACATAGTAATTTGGGTTATCATCGATCGTTTAAAAAATGTGTTCATTTATTACCTATTCAAATTTCTTATGGCTCGGATGAGCTTGCTAAGTTGTATATACGAGAGACTGTGTGATTACATTGAGTACCCGTGTCTATAACTTCTAATAGAGATTCTAAATTTACTTCTAGATTCTGAGTAAGTCTATAGAATGAATTAAGTACTCATATAAACTTTAGTACAACATTCCATCCATAAATTGATGGACAATCCGAAAGGATTATTCAAACTTTATAGGATATGATGAGAACTGTAATTTTAGACCAAAAAAAATAATTGGGAACCGATATTGTCTCTAATTGAGTTTGCTTATAATAATAGCTATCAAGAAACTATCGGAATGGCACCGTATGAAGCTTTGTATAGTAAGAAGTGTAGATCTCTACTTTACTACGATGAAGTGGGACAGAAGAAAATACTTGAGCTTGAAGCAATAGGCTAGATGATTGAAATTGTTAGTCAAATTAAAGAGATCATAAAAGTGGCTCAGAGTTGACAAAAATCATATGCTGATATAAAAAGAACAAAGTTACAATTTTAGGAAGGAGATAGAGTGTTTTTGAAGGTATCACCTTCGAAAGGGATTATTGATAAGCTCGTTATTTCACTCACTTATCTATATTATTTTTATATTAATTTATGTAGTTTTATTGAATTTATATATATATATTATGCATGATGTCAATATTAGGTGGTTTTAGGTGTGTTTTGATGTTTATGCAGGTTTTTAGGCCTAAACTCACAAGAAAATCGTTCCGAAAGCAGTGACGTGTAAGAGTAGCAGTGAAGAGTTTTTTCACAAGAGGAATTCGGGCTATTGCGCATGGTAATGGATAGAGCTTTGAGTTAGCTCTCCAACGCAACTGGAATCGGGTCAATCGGAGTTCGGATGAGGAAGTTATGGCCAAAACCGTGAGACCGCGCAGGAAGGGCTGAGTCAATATTTCCACGTCGATCGACGGGGATGCCTCGTCGATCGACGCGGACCTCCTGGCGCAGGAAATTGGCTGAATTCGAGATTTTTCATATCTTTAGCCCTAGATTTGATATGATACACCTCCACCTCTATAAATAACCTTGTAAAATCGAGTTTTAAGCATGTTTTCATTCCAGATTTTAGATTTTGAGAGATTCAAAGAGTTTTAGAGTTTATGTTTGAAGATAGAGTTTTGTGGGAAGACATTCCAACCCAAGTTTTTATGCAATTCAGGTTTTATCTTTCTATGATGAATATTACTCTGAATATGTGTAACTAAACTTCTTCCTCAGATTCTAGGGTTTCGAATTATCAATGTATACATGTTTGATTAATTGAATTATTTTCCCTTTCCCTTCGTAGTTTATGAAATCTGTGCTTATTCATAATCTTGATTTGTTGGCCACATCTTAGGATTATCTAGTTGATTACTTGAGACGTAACTGTGATAGTTTTCAATCGAAAGAGATTTTCACAATATAATTTGATTTCTTGTCGTAACTGAAGGAGATTAATTGTAGGAATAAATCTGTAGATCTTTAGAGTTAGTTAATTTATCTTGAGACCGAGCGGAGATAGGTAATTAATTAATCTACTTTACGAATTGTCCAACAAAGAAGTTCGTAATACTTTTCTGATGTTTCACTACGAAGAGGAATTAAAATTGGGAATTAATCGATTCATTCATACATGTCTACTTGATAGGTAGATATCCCTGGAATCTGTGCTTCTCTTATTTGAATCCAAAAGCTTTTCAATTTCCTGTTTAATTTTCAAGTAATACAATTTCCAAAACAACCAAAACTTTTCAATTGTTTTTCCTAACCAGTATTTTAAGAACGCCTGATTTAGTATTTAGGATTTTTCGTTGCTTCATTCCCCTGGATCGATAACCTTAGGGTTTACAAATTTATTTGCCACTATTTCTATAATTAATCTGTAGAAATTACAGTGATCAATTATACGATTCGGGGTAAAGAAAAAGTTACAACCAAGATTTGTGGGGTCCTATGAAGTGTTGGAAAAAGTAGGTCCAGTAGCTTATCAACTAGCTTTAACACCAGCTTTGGGAACGTGCATAATGTTTTCCACGTGTATAAATTAAGGAAATATGTGTATGATCCTAGACACGTGATTCATCAAGAAATTGAACTTAATCCGAATTTGCAATATGAAGTAGTAATAATTTTGTGGAGTCATCATGATCAAGAAGAAGCTACGTGGGAACTTGAGGAGAAAATGAGAAATAAATACCCTAAGTTTTTTTAGTTACCCTACAAATTTCGAGGATGAAATTTTATAAGGTAAGGTGAGGTGAATGTAATAACTTTAAAGTTTTTAATAAGTTAATATCGATCATTTATATAGTTCATTATGAATTCATTTAATATCTGTGAAACGCGATTTAAACTGTGTAATTAATTATAAGGTTGAAATATTCGAAGTTTATATTTCTAGATATAGATTTTAAATATTGTTAATTATTGAATATTTAGAATTGAGATTTGGAGACCCGAACTTAAGAAATTAAGTTCGTATTATTTCTATATTTTTGCGATTCCAATTTTTAGCAGAATGCTATTATAATTCGAACGGAATTAAAAAATTTATAGAGAATGATTATTCGAGTTAATTCAAATTGTCGGATTAGGAATACGAAATTCATTTTTAATTTTATTATGGGATTAATAGGTAGATTAAATAAATATTTATAGGTGTGTGTTAATGAAATAATATATATATATATATATATATATATATAGTCATGTAAAAAAATATTCCCAGAAAAAAGAATGAATCATGTCCATTAAATCTAAAAAAATAAATGATTGATATTCAAACAAGCAACAACTAAAACACAATCAAGCAACAAAATAATCAAGCAACAACTAAAACACAATCAAGCAACGACCTGAATGCAATCAAGCCACCTCATGAACACAATCAAGCATCTTTCTAACTTTCTCACGTTAAGACCTTTCTCACCGGATCCGCTCCCTATATATATATATATTTTTTGCATGATTAATAAACTTAATAAATAAATACAAAATAATAATAAGATAGGTGGACACTTGTAATCACGCTAGCAATCTAGATTGTGACTAAGGTAAAAATTTCTGAATTTACCTCTTGTGTTAAGATATAAAAGGAGGGAAAGAAAAAAAGAGAGTGAGAGAGGGTTCAACATTTCAGCAAACATCTCACCTACGCCAGCCCTGAAGATCGCCAATTTCCGGCCAAACCAGCATGATTCAGATCAAATTTTCTAAATAAAAAAAGAAAGAGCACGAAAAATTGATGAAGATGGACATAGAATTTGTTTGATTTCGTTGAGAAACAAGTTACGCCTCATGCAAGTTTCAGCATATTTTTTTGTACGAATTTGAATTTTCAATCTTGAATCTTGTTGGAATCGATGTTTTAGCTTATAATTCTTGTTCAAAACCTTTTTAGGGCCTGAACAGAAACTTATAAGTGTATCAATCGCTGTTGAATCGTGGATTTGTGGTCTGAAATTGAAGAAGTCGAAGGTGAGGGTTTATGTTTTAGTGTTTTGACATGAACTTTAAATTGATTCAATTTCTTGGTATAAGTTTTTGTTTAGATATATTTGGGAGTAGTATAAACATGCCTAAGTGTTGGGTAATGGATGATTGTGTTTGGATTGCCAAAATATTGGTCCTTGCCCTTAGTAGGTGCCTTAGTTGACAACCTGTTGGTTACAAGATCTGTGAAGAAGAACTGAAAACACTGCAAATAATTATATCTAGTACAGCAATTTTTTACAACTATATCTGCAGGTACTGCTAGTACGAGAATAATTAAACAAAACAAAATAACAATATTAAATAAATAAAAGAAGTGCAAAAGCACAGCCGAGTCGAGGAAGCCCTCTTCCCGCAAGACAAATACGCCGACGTAATGCTCGTCTAATGGCGGTTTGTCCCCAAAAGTAAAATGGTTTCGTCCTTTACGAGGCAGCACCGCAAGTCGCAAAGGCTCCGGCGAACTGAATGAGAGGCGAAACTGAGTTGCAGAAGAACAACAAAAAAGATGCAGCAATATGAGGGAAAAGTTGTTGTATCTCGGGCTACGTGAGTTGTCTAATGTTTTGGGAACTGGGGGCAAGAGACAACACAATGCATGTCTATTTATAGACATGTCCACCCAATGGAAGCCTATCTCAGCCATCAAGGCTGGATCGTTACAAGGCATGAGACATGGGTAACCGACGCCATCAATGGAGCCGTTACAAATTTTGAATGTAATAGACATGTGCAAAATGTGGTAGTTATCCACACTCAATTGCAACGTAATTATTCACACTCAATTGCAACACATGGCTGACTCATCATCCATGTCATATGCAACGTGTGCACCACGTCGACCGGTTTAGCCACGTCGACCGTCTATCAATGTGGGACACTTCATTTATTACATATTCACTTATGTAATAACCCACCAACCCATGTCACTTTGTGGTCTCATTTCTCACTCACCGGAATTCGGATTTGAGAAAACAAATATACCACAATCATTTACTCTTCGCGTAGGTTATGTTGGTAATATTTAATTACGACAAAATTAAATATTTCATATCGAGAATTTATCATAAAGTACCTGAATTACCAACAATCCCCCCCATGAGTGAAAATGCCGAAATGCATGATGCATAGCCAACTCAGTTTCGAGAACTGTTAATGCACTTGAACCGGTAGCTTATGGCTTTGAACCATTCATCTTCAATGTCATCGGGCACACCGGCGGCTTAGTGGTAAGAATACCTTGAACTAATCCTCCATCGTGTGTACCGAGACAACAACATTGAAACATTAACATTTCAACCTCTATTCGTTCTCACGTTTGGTTCCATTACAGGCCATGGACACCCCCTTTGGATTCATAAGTGTTCATTTGAAGCGGCCCCACTTCCACTTATATAGGTGACCTCCTATTCCGAGCATTCCTGCCTAGCTCAACCATCACGAGGTTTTCAGGAGTCATTAAAAGTCACTTAGGACTTAACCTATACCATATGCAGGTTCATAACACCTCACTTGCTCTCTTTAGGGAAGGGTAGATAAGTCATTTTCCAAGGCAACGCCACTAGAAAAGACAATATCTCGTCGGTGTTATCACTCGAACTTGTGTAGTTTAGTTGTCCCATTGAACCTAGTTCTTGGGATCTCCAATCATCTAGGTTGGGTATCCACTACACTCATTCATAATGTGAATTTCAATCTCATTCCCTCTAGCAATTTACACATTTGATCTCGGTTTAACCCTTTGGTTAGCGGATCCGCAAGGTTATCAATTAATTTCACATAATAAATGGATATCACACCATTCGAGATCAATTGTCTAACGGTATTATGTCGACGACGTATATGTCTCGACTTACCGTTGTACATATTATTCTGTGCACGACCAATAGCCGCTTGGCTATCACAGTGAATCATCACTGATGGCCCAGGCTTGTTTCAACAAGGAACATCCTCTAGAAAGTGTCGAAGCCACTCCGCTTCTTCACCTGCTTTATCTAGAGCGATAAACTCCGATTCCATCGTGGAATGGGCTATACAAGTTTGCTTCGTGGATTTCCACGACACTGTCCCCCCCCCACCGATCGTAAACACGTATCCTCTTGTGGAGTGGGAGTCA
>JAPKLW010009882.1:0-11783 GCA_026898455.1 Plectranthus barbatus | reverse complement strand
TATCTTAAATTGATCGATGAAATTCCCTTGCATGCTATCCTTGACATAAACTTGCCCTGGAATCTGAACTTTTCTCAAGAAGTTTTCAAAACCTATTTAATTACTTGCTTTAATTTAATTTTCTCGCAAAATTAGTTTTAAAATCTCAAAACCCTTTTAAAATTCTGTTTACTTGGACAACAAACCGAAAACAAATGGTTCAGTACATGAGGTGTTCGCTATTACAATCTCCGTGGGATCGATAATATTAACTTGTCACTACACTATAAAAAATCATTATAAAAAAATAGTGATCACTTCTTCACTCCACTTGAAATTGCCACCTTTCAAACATTCTGTGACAGGTGCAATAATAGTGCTGAAACTTTTGATAAACCTCCTGTAAAATGAAGCTAGGCCATGGAAACTTTGAATATCATGAATTGACTTTGGAATCGGCCAACTCAAAATAGCTTCAATTTTATTTTTGTCCATCTTGATGCCCTCAGAAGAGATAACATAGCCTAAGAAAATAAGGCTAGTTGTGAAGAACTGACATTTCTTCAAATTGACTTATAATTTCTCCTCCCTCAGCACCTCAAAAACTTGTCGAAGGTGATCGAGATGTTCTTACGGGCTGGAACTATAAATAAGAATGTCGTCAAAGTAGACCACAACAAACTTCCCAATAAATGGCTTAAATATGTTATTCATAAGCCTCATGAAAGTTGAAGATGCATTAGAAAGTCCGAATGCCACAACCACCCATTCGTAGAGACCATCCTTTGTTTTAAATGACGTCTTTCACTCATCTCTAGGCCTCATCCGAATTTGATGATAACCACTTCGGAGATCAATCTTCGAGCCGATCTTGAACCCATGTAGTTGATCAAGGAGATCATCAAGTCGAGGAATAGGAAAGCGGTATTTGATTGTGATTTTGTTCACCGCTCTACTATCGATACACATGCGCCAAGAATTATCTTTTTTTGGCACAAGAAGTGCTGGGACAGCACAAGGACTTTTACTTTCCTGGAAAAGACCTCTAGCCAAATGATCCTCCACTTGTCGTTGTAGCTCTTCATGTTGTTTAGGATTCATTCTATAGGCAGCTTTGTTTGGAATTGATGCGCCCGGAACAAGATCAATGCAATGTTGTATGCTTCGCATTGGAGGAAGACCCGGTGGAATTTCTTCAGGTACCACATCTTGGAATTTTTTAAGAAGAGATTGAACTGGTAATGGAATAGTACAATTCTCTTCATTCTCCTCCAAAACCACCAAAGCAAATGCTTCCATCGACTCCTCAATTTCCTTCTCAATTTGTGATTTGGAAAGTAAATTACTTCCCTCACTTTTTGAAGTATTAAGAATATTCTCCAATTTTGAAGATCCCAGGTGATCTTCTCACCGTCTTTCACAAATGTGTAAGTATTTCGAAAACCATCGTGATGTGTTTTCCTATCAAATTGCCAAGGTCTACCAAGAAGTAAATGACAAGCATCCATAGGAATTACATCACACCAAGCTTCATCATCATACTTCTTCCCAATATAAAACTGAACAAGACAACTTTTTGTTACCTTGATTTCGTTTCTCTTTTGAAGCCATGAGATGGTTGTGGATGGTTTTCTGTTTTTAACTTCAGCTTGTCCACCATTATAGAAGACCCAACATTTTCACAACTTCCACTATCAATAATAACATTGCATACCTTGCCACGAGAATTGCATCTAGTGTGATGTTGTTCCGGAGCCACGAATCATCCTCCACGTAGCTAGCATTGAGGCTATGTCGAATCACCAAGGTTTCGCCATGATCCTTGTATGTGATTTCATCCTCATCTTCAATAGCTTCATCATATGTAGGGGCTGTCTCATACGGATCCTCATTGACTTCTTCTTCGATCAGAGTAATGATTTTCAGATTTGGACAATCCGCAGCGAAGTGCCCAAAGCCTTTGCACTTGAAACATGGCTTTTGATTGCTGCCACTTGGCTTTGTAGTGATGTTTTCTTTGTTCACAGTAGCCTTCTCCGTTCCTTCTCTTGCTGGTATATTTTTTGGAGTATTACTTCCACGATTAGAAGAGCTCTTGTTGGGAGTGAAGCGACCACCAAACCGATTTGATTCTTTTTGTGGTTTCTCCACCTTGAGAGCCAACTTACATACGTCATTGTATGTCCAATATGGTTGTAGTTGGACAACATTTTCGATTTCGTACCTGAGACCCCCAAGAAAACGAGCTACAATTTGTTCATCCGGCTCCATGATATCACATTTCATCAGGAGATTTTCAATTTCAGCAATATAATCCTCAACGGACAAGTCTCTTTGCTTGAAATTGTGATACTTGAGAAAGACATCCTGACGGTAATTATCCGGCAAGAATTTTCTACGTAGTTCCTTCTTCATCTTGCTCCACACTCTGATCTTTTGCTTTCCATCACGTGCACGTTGTTTGTTTAGGTGCTCCCACCAGAGAGAGGCATATTTCTTCAGTTTGATAGCAACAAATTTCACCTTATGATCTTCAGGAACTTCTTCAAACCCAAAGACTCTTTCAACGGAGTTGAGCCAATCAATGAATTCATCGGGATCATTTCTTCCAGTAAAATCAGAAATATCAACCTTAAAATCAAAAGGTTTATCACGAACATTGTTCCTTCGAGGTCTCTCTTCATGGCTGGATTCATCACTTGAATTGTCGTTGTGCTCACCATGAAATGGATTGAATTCTCTCTCTCGATTTGAGGATTCATCTTCCAAACCATGACTCTCAACATCATGATTTAAAAGTTCGCTACGTGCAAGACGTTGCTCGAGTTGCTGCACTTGTCTCCTTAATTCTTCTAGCTCGATGTCAAGTACATCTCGCTCTCGCCTTGGATTTCCGTTTCTTCGATGAGGCGGCATTACGAACCTTAGCTCTGATTACCAAGTTGACACCGGGAAATCAGAAGAAATGGGAGAGAACACAAGGCACACTCAATACACTCTATCACTCTAGAAAACTATCAAGAGTTTAGAGTAGAATTAAGAAGGTAAATCTTCTTGAACTAGCTTAAAAGCTGATGGAAATAATTTTTTTATATTGTTGTCTTTTCCTTAATACAAGAAGGCCTTTTATAGGTAAGGCTTACAACTAATAAAGAAAATTTAATAGGGAATATGTAGGGATAAATTAATAAACAAGAACTAATGCATCTAGATGCAAGAAATTCAAAAAGCTTGAAGATCATTCCAAATTCCCGCAACCTCTTGCATTTTGCCAACCTTGAGCCAAACAGCCATAACTTCCTCCATACTTAATATTTTTTAGAGTCATTTTTTTGTTGGAAACTAGACTCAAGTGACTTTCCAATTAAAGCAGTTTATTATTGGAAGTTGACGATTTAGCAGGATTTTTTGTGTCACACATCATGCACGCCACTCAATCTATCCAGCACTTGCTCAATCCCTCACCCCTACACAGCCCCTCACGCACATCGCTCTTTCTGTCTTGGTTCGCCGTCCCTATCGCCTCACGCTGCTCGCCAATTTCCAACTTGCAGCCTCGCGGCCCTCGCTCAATCCCTCACCCGCAACCCCTACTCAGCCCCTCTCTCATGTTGCTTTTTTATTATTGTGATTTTGACATTTTTTTGATAATTTTTGGATTTTTTTTCGGTTCAAACCAAAATCAAATTGAAACCGATGATTTAGTGCGGTCTACATATTTTTATTAGGCGGTTCAAGTTAAATTTTTAAAAATTTGCGGATTTGCAGTTTTGCGGGTTCAGTTTTGATTTCAAATCGAACCTCCCGTTGCTCACTCCTAACTTGTGATAAAAAAAAATTATGAGTTTGAGCTTTCTCGGGTGCATCTAAGTGTGAGTTTAAATTAATGTATTGTTGTTAGAAAAAAGTCATTTATTAAACTTATTCTTAATCTCATGCTTAATTACTTTAATTTAAATTTGTAATGTAGTCGCTTTAGTTGTTATATATATAGGGATTGGATCCAGTGATAAAAATTCCCGTGATAAAATAATAAAGTCGCTTGATTACCTTTACAATGTTGCTTGATTGTGTTTTAGTTGTTGCTTAATTGTGTTTCAGTTGTTGCTTGATCATTTGTTGCTTGATATTGTTTTAATTGTTGCCTAATTAAATATTATCCATTGATTTAGATCTAATGGATGAGATTCATTCTTATTTTTAATATACTTATTTATTATTATATGATCCATCTATATATATATATTATACGCATAAACAATGCTTACATAAAGAGTTTCATACAATAATAGTGATTTAAATTAAATAAGAATTTGTGTATTATCTTCACAAAAAATTCAATTAATACACAAATGCAAATGAATTGGATTTAATATTTTATTCTTTCCCCTATAATATCAAGCAAGATTGTATATTATATTACTTTAGCAACTAATTATGAATGTCAACAAACACAAAAAAAATGGGCGGAATTTTTTTTTGAGGGTTCTGTTTTCATGTATTTATAGATATAAAATGTTTTATTTATTTTTAAATATTATTTTTTGGATACTTTATTTGACCAAAAAGAACTTTGTAAAATTTTAGTTTCGTTTGGGCAGGGAAAAAAACTTTGAGAAGGGTTCTGCTTTTTTTTTTTTTTTTTTTTTTTTTAGCAACAAAACACACTTCATTTCAAAAACATGAATTACATATCGTTTCTGATCAGTTGAGCAAGAAGTCTAGGAATGTAATTGATATGAATACAGTTCGGTCCTTTTGCAGATGTGTGTGCAACCTGGTTCGCCTCCCTTCGAATGTGATGGAACTCAGGATTAGCTATCTCCTTGGCAGCTTCTTGAATATCCATGACAATCACCTCTTCATACGGGTTCATCTGCTTCATTCCATTGATGCATTGAATGAGCTGGAGACTATCACTTTCTACATAATCCACTCTCATATTGTATTGTTTCGCCTTTCTCACCGCAAAACGCATTGCCAGTCCTTCAAGGAGTGCACTACTTCCGCGAACTCTACAGCTTTCTCGACTTACAAAGGTAGTTTTACCTTCATCGTCGCGAATTACACAAGCCATTCCAATCTCCTTCTCACTGAGGACAGCCACATCCACGTTCATCTTGAATCTTCTCTTCGGCGGTTTTTCCCATTTTTGTGGTTCTCTCAACTCCTTATTCCTCTGTATCTCATCCTTTTCCTCTTCGATATTTCTCCATTGCATCCAAGCTTTTTGTGTGATAGTGAAGGGATCAGTTCTCTTCTTTTCAAATTCCCATCTGTTTCTTGCTTTCCAAATGTCCCACGCAGTGACGGAGAATAGTGCACTCGACTCACCTCTAAGTTCCATCATATCCCATAGGATGCTCTCGAATGGAGCCCCCTGGAATTTTTCAACCTCGAGCCGCATCTCAGAGATGTACCAAACCCTTCTGGCGTGTGCACAATACATAAGCCTCTGGTCAATACTCTCAATATCCTTGCCACATTGGGTGCAAATTGGATCAATGTTCATGCCTCTTCTTTTCAGATTAATCTTCACAGGGAGAGCTCCAATACAGGCCTTCCAGACAAACATCTTAATTCTGGGAAGTGTGTTGATTGTCCAAAGCTTCATTCACATCTTTCGTTTTGTACTTGTTGATGCTCTACAGTCTTTGGCCTCCACTTCCATTTTAAGAGCACTCTGATACGCTGACTTAACAGTAAACCTCCCGTGTTTTGTATACCTCCAAATTCTGCTATCCTTTTGACATCTGTTTCCGAGTGGGATGGCTAGGATCTCTTCATAATCCTCTTCATTGAAAACTTTTTTGATATTTTTAGTCCTCCACTCTCTCTTCTCTTGATCAATGAGGCTAGAAACTTTCTTATTTGCCATCGTTGTATCCTTCACCACATTTGGTCTTCTACCTTTTCCCACTCCAATCCAGTTATCGGCTCCTATGATAACATCCTTACCATCTCCAATCCTCCACGCAGTCCTGTCTTTAATTATCTTTACTGCTGCCCTGAGGCTTCTCCACAAGAAACTCACTTGTGATCCCATTGTTGCAGCGAGAATGTCTTTTCTTTGGGAAATACTTCTCTTTCAAGACTTTGGCAATCAAAGATTCTGGATTATGTAAAATTCTCCAGATTTGTTTTGCAAGGACAGCAAGATTGAAACTCTGAAGATTTCTAAACCCCAATCTTCCTTCCCTCTTCGCCACAATAATTTTTTCCCACGCAGCCCAATGGATTCTTTGCTCGTTTTGGTTTGCAGCCCAGAAGAAATTTGCAGCTAACTTTTCCATTTCTTGGCAGAGTGTTTTTGGTATTAAGAAACAATTCATGACATAGCTTGGAATGGCTTGGATTACAGCTTTAATCAAGATCTCCTTTCCGGCTTGAGATAGTATTCTATCAGCCCAACCACTAAGCTTGGCCTTCATTTTATCCAAGATACCATAGAAAGCTTGTTTCTTCTTCGCTCCAATGATGTTTGGGATGCCCAGGTACCTGCCTCCTTTTGACATTTCCTTAACTTGCAGCTCGTGAGTTAGTTCCCCTCTCTTAGCCTCTGCAACGTTTGGTGACACCAAAATTTCTGATTTTTCAAAGTTGGTTTTTTGACCTGAAGCTGCTTGGAAACGGTCAATCACCTTCTTTATGGCTACAGCCTCTTGATTTGTTGCTCGTGCAAAGAGAATTGAATCATCTGCAAAAAAAAGGTGAGAAATAGCTGGAGCTCTCCTTGCCACCTTAATCCCATGGATTTTCCCTTCTTGTTCCGCCTGCTTAATGAGCATAGAAAACAACTCCGTACAGAAAAGGAATAAGAAAGGTGATAACAGATCGCCTTGTCGAAGTCCCCTCGATGGCTGGAATTTCTCAGTGATGTCACCATTAATAAGAATCGAATACGACACAGTGGAAACACAATTTAAGACAAGAGAGATCCACTTAGGGTGAAAGCCAAGTTTATTCAACATTTTCTCAAGGAAATTCCAGTCCACCCTATCATAAGCTTTACTAAGATCCAATTTTAAGGCCATGACCCCTTTCCTCCCTTTTTTCATTTTATTCATCGAGTGGAAGGTTTCGAAGGCTAGCATTATCAGTGATTAACCTTCCAGGAACAAAAGCGCTCTGGTTTTCCGAAATAATACTGGGCAAGAATTTTTTTAATCGGTTAGCAATCACTTTTGAGATAACTCTGGTGATCACATTTGACAAGCTTATAGGCCGATAGTCCGCAGTGACTTGAGGTTGCTTAATTTTGGGAATGAGAGTGATAAAGGTATGGTTCAGATAAGAAAGGTTCCTACCATTATAGAGTACATCAAGCACATCACTCAGAAAGTCATTTTTAACAATTCCAAAACTTTTGAAAAATGGAAGGGGGCCTACCATCCGGTCCTGGGGCTTTATTCGGATGCATTTGCTTGAGGGCCTCGACCACCTCTCTTTCGGTATAGTCCTTGGTGAGTTCCTCGTTCATCTCCGCGTTCACTCTACACTCGATGGCATCCCAAACATTCCCCTCCTCGATCCTGTCCTCTTTTTTGAAAATCTGTTTAAAATGCTCCTGGAAGACATCTTTAATCAAGTCCTGGTTTGTAACTCTACCCCCATTTTGGTTAATCACCTCTCGGATGGTATTCTTTCTTTTTCTATTAGATGCTTTCTGGTGGAAAAAAGAAGTATTTCTATCCCCATCCTTGATCCAATGAGTTTTACTCCGTTGCATCCACATCGTTTCTTCTCTCTTTAAGATTTCCATCAGCTCTTGCTCAGTTTGTTATATATATATATATATATATATATATATATATAGAGGTCCGATCATATGAGAATAGTTGTTAACGTGAGAACATGAGAATAGAAAATGAAGTAATTTTAAGATAAAATGAACAAAAATGAAGATAAAAATGAACAATATTTTAGAAAAACTGAAGCTAAAAAGTTCAATGAATGAAATCGAAGATAAAATGAAGAAAATGGAAGATAAAATGAAAATGAAGTATTTTGAGGTTAAAATGAATATTTTTTCACTGAATGATTTTGATGTTAAAATGAAGTATAGCGAGGATATAATTTAGTATTTTTATATTCTCTATTCTCACTGGATTAAGCCCCTATATATATATATATATATATATATATATATATATATATATATAAATTTGTAGAAATTATAATTTGAAAAAAAAATTGAATTTAAATAAAAGTTCCGCAATAAATAAAATGAGTGTTGGTGGTACAAAAATTAAAACTCTGAACAAAGACTGAAAAAGAAATACATTAGTTATAAATAAATTTGCATCATTTTAGGATAATATATGAATATAATATTTAGATTAATTTATTATTTTATCATGAGAGACTTATCAATTAACTCACCTCTTAGAGAATAAAGAGATTATTTTGTTCAAATTTTATAAATCAACGAAATCTTTTATTAATGTACATAGACTTCAGTTTTTAGTTCAAAATTAATTTATTTTCAAGTTAATTTCTTTCACTTCTTAAAATTTTTACATGCTAATATTTACTACAATTTTTGTTAACTTCGATTTTAAGTTTCATTTTTAAATATTTTTTAGTATCATAAATACTTTTTTTCTATGAGGTTATAGCATTAAGTTTCTAAAATAAAGTTCTTAAAAGAGTTAAAGTTAAAACTTGATAGGTCTAATTAACCCAAATAGTCATAGAAAGTACAAAATGCTCCTGCTAAAATAGTTCAGTCATTAATTTAATTTTAATTCCTTAAATAAATAGATTTTAAATTTATTTTAAATCATATGTATTATGAAAATAACATCTATTAACAAAACACAATGTTCAATAAATTTATTATTTAATCATAATATATTGTTTGTAATATCTCAAGTTAAACCTAAATTACATTAAAATAATGAACTAACTTATTACATAGGAAAATCAATTTACTGGAAAAAAAAAAAACACTTCATACATAAGATTATCAAAAGCAAGAGTCTTATATGATAAGCTACTGAATCTACTTTTCAAGCATGTCTTCAATTCCATCTTGCTTTCTTTATCACCTGATAAGATTACAAAAAAAAAAAAAAAAAAAAAAAACACTTTATGCAAATATATATTCAAGTACAACAGTTTAAAAATATAGAATGATACATGTAAGATAATTGAAAATAACTCATATGTTCTATGCAAATAAAAGATAATATTAGCAGAGACACTGAAACAACTGAATGATATTCAGATTCTTCATTCATTGTGGAAGAAACAAATCTTCGACGTTCTTCTTTATAGCAAACAAAAATGGAACAATTGCACAAATTACAGAGCCTACAAAGTAACTCAAATCTAAATGAAATTGATGTTGGTTGAAGATTATTTATAGGTGATAGATAAATGAAAATCTAAGTCAAATTGGAATATTTACACAATTATGAAAGGACTTCAATCAAGTATTAAATTAAAAATTAAAATTTAGCATAATCTTAGCTAGTAATGTTTTTTGTAACGGAATGTTTTCATGCTAATTAATCTAAGTTAATGGAATGTTGGCGTAATTCTCGCTGGTTAAATGTGTAATTGTTTTTCTTGTCATTTAAATGCAATTATTTATATTATATCTATTTATTATCATAATAGATTGATTGTATTCATTACTTTTTATATTTCTTTTGTGATTGTTTTTGGAAGTTTTCGATAGGCGGAAAATAAAATTGTTTTTGGGATCTTGCTTTTAGGTATAGTATAGATGTTCTACATTTTAGTTCAAATGTAATTCTGCTTTAACCCCCACTCTACGAAGACTAGTTTTCAAGTTTATCCCAAATCGAAACAATATCATTATCATGATTACATTCTGTCATACCATTTCATGAACAAAGTCAATTAATAGAGAGAAATAGAGAGATCAACGTTGTTCCATCCTTGCGCGCACATAGAAGGGTACACCAAAAAGATAAATAGTTTATGAAGGAAAACTGTTAAATGTGTTGTTCATATTCATGTATTTGTATTTCCTAGATTCATTCACATATCTGTTGGTGTGATTCATGTATCTCATTTGTTTGCGAATCAAAGTGCATATATAAGGAGCTGTAATCTTATACTTCATCCATCCCACTATATTAATCTCGCTTTCCTTTTTCATCCGTCCCGTTATTTTAGCCACATTTTTTAAAATAATAATTTTTTTCACACACACTAATAAAATATTAATTTTATTATACTTAGAAACATTAATTTCCGTACCTAATCAATATGTGACTAATTGACCGGAACGAAGGGAGTATATAGTGAAATACGATACATAATATGTTGGATTTTGCAATAGAGATAATTTTCACTTACAATTTTGGATGCAAGGACAATCAATAACTATTAAGATCAATCTTTGAAATGCGAGTTGGATTATTTTTTAAAAATTCCATTTGAAGTCATTGCCAGTTTTATGTTACAGTTTCACGATTGACATGCTGGTCTTAAAATCTTCATTTGTATGTGAAAGGAAAATGAAAATATATCAACTCAAAATATATTGTACAAAGAAGTTTTTCGATATTATGATTTAAAGTTTCATTTTCATTATTGAACACTTTTATATATATAATTGTCATTATCGACTACAATTATAAATAACATCTAATATACTCTTATATTTGTTTTAATACTTAAAATACAATAATTTCGTGTGACGTAAGAATGAATTATTATATGTCAATTTGTATATTTAATTTAAACTAGTTGTTATTTAACCTAGACGACAAATATGTTTTAAAATACTTATTATGGTAATTTCATTCTTAAATTATTATAAATTTTAGAATAATATAAACAAACAAAAATGGAAAAGAGTAAAGAAGGGAAAAGAACAGTAGAAAGGAAAAAGGAAAAAAAATGAGAAACTAATTTCTTCTTCCTTCAATCATGACTCCAAGATATTATATATTCTCACTTAGTTTAAGCACAACAAATTAATAAAATGTAAGGGCTTAATTAATTGAAATTTGAGTCATTTGTGTCATCCATAGATATAACCACCTGGCTCCGATCACCCTCTTCCACTTCCACCGAATCTGTTGTCTGCTGCAAAGTGAGTGCTAATTCAAGGCCCATCACCACATCAGCCATGGTAGGCCGTTCCAATGGCTGGATGTGTATGCATCTTCCTGCAACTCCGACATACACCTCTGAACAAGCTGCTGATATCTGCCCCACCAGATTGGGGTCGATGAGTTGATCCACTTCTCCCTCTCGAACGCAGTACCGGGCCCATCCGGCCAGGCTATGTTGCTCCTCGTCGAGTGTAACATCCACTGCAGGCCTTCCTGATAGAACCTCAAAAAGCACCACTCCGAATGCGTAGACATCTGATTTTCTCGTCAGTTGATGAGTTGAAAGATACTTCGGATCCAAGTAGCCGAAGGTGCCTTTGACGTTGGTGCTGATGTGTGTGAACGAATCATTAGTATGCTCAGTTCCCATTTTGGACAGTCCAAAATCTGATATCTTGGCTACCCAGTTGTCGTCCAATAGGATGTTGGTGGACTTGACATCGCGGTGGATGATGGAGTGCTCAGCGCCGGTGTGGAGATAGCTTAAACCTTTGGCTGCGCCCATGCAGATTTGGAGGCGCTGCTTCCATGATAATGGCGGATTCTCTGAGTTGTACAGATGGTCGCGTAAGGAGCCGTGCGCCATGTAATCGTAGACTAAGATCATCTCCCCGTGCTCGTCGCTGTAGCCAATGAGGGATACCAAGTGAAGGTGCCTTAGTTTGGACAGCATCTGGATTTCAGTGAGGAACTCGAGAGCCCCTTGGT
>JAPKLW010009881.1:0-11783 GCA_026898455.1 Plectranthus barbatus | reverse complement strand
TTTTTAAATAATATTTTTATATTTTTTATATTTTTATTTTATAATTAACGTGTTTTTTATTTATATATTTTATTTTTTAATATTTTTTAGCTGATTTTTTTAATTATATTTTAATATATATATATATATATATATCTCTTATGTAAAAATTAACTATTTTTCTTAAAAATTAAAATATTATTGAAAAACAAAGGAATGAAAATGAAAATATATTTAATATTACATTATAATATATTAAAAAATAAAGTAAATAATCATTCAATGCCTAGAACTAATTTTGTTTAGTTTTATCATCAATAATTCTACAGCTAACACTTGCTCAAAAATATTTATTAGTCTTATAAATACTTTCATTTAGTATTAATTTTCTATTTTAATGAGAATTAGGTTTTTTAATATATTATAATTAAATAATTAATGCTTATTATTTTTATATTAAATAATTAATACAATATTTTTTTATATATTTCATTTTTTATAAAATATTATAATTAAATAATTAATGCTTATTTTTTATAAAAATATTATAGATTAATTATGAAAAACGAAATTTTTAAAAAATATTTATTAATATTTTCGTTTTTTATTTTATAGATTAATATGAAAAACCAAATAATTTTTTCAATAATATTTTTATATTTATTTAAAATATTATTATTTTTATAATAAATAATTAATAAAAATAATATTTTCGTATTATTATTATTATTGAAATATTATAAAAACGAAATATATAAAAAATATATATTAATTGTGAAATAAAAAATTTTAAAAAAATTAAATTAATATTAAAAAAATAATAAAAAATGTCACGTGGCAAATATGTGGCAGTGTGTCAGCGCCACATCAATGCCACGTGGCACTTAACGGCTTAGTCAGCGACATGGGACAAAATTCCCTAACAGAATGAAAGTGTGGGATATAATTCCCTAACAGCAAAAGAATGGGATAAAATTCCCTAATATGTAAAAGAGTGGGATATATTTCCCTATTTTCCCTACATCCTTAAATCACTTAATTATGTGACAAGATTAATAAGTGATAAATATTAGTTATATGACAATATTTAACTTATTTATCAAATTTATCTCATTCATAAAATACTACAATCTATAACCTATTTTTTCAAATCTATTATTAAGATATTATCTTATTGATCTAAATAAATTATAGGTATATAATAGATAATAAGTTAGATGATATTATTTGTGCCAATTTGTTTTTTCAAAATTACAAATATCATTTTTTGAGAGTTATTTTTATTTCAGGTTAGAATTTCAAAACATAATATAAATTAGGTGAAAACTTGATCATAATTATATTATGATGGATCATTTTTTCTGAAGGTTGAATTATAGAGTATATAGTCTCATACTTATATTTATGAATATACTAGACTTGAGTTTTGGAGCAAAGAGTTTTGATTTGAGTTTGATAGTAACTTTAATTTTTAACAGCCTAATTTTATTTTATTTTTAGATTGTAATACATAAATTGAGAATAAAATTCATGGGTATTAAACTTTATATATATATATATATATGTATATATAATGTATGAATTAAAGTTCATTCAAATGACCTACTGTAACTCGAAATCATGACCTATTGGACACAAGTAATATGTTAACTACTTTCTTTCGCGTTATGAGTAATTTTATATTTTTCTAATCCTCAAACACATACAGTAAAAAAGATTATTTTAAATATTGAAATTTACTTATACAAAGATATATGTAAATATATAAGAATATAAACTAATATATTTCACATGAAAACATTTAGTCTATTATTTTGAGAAAAATGCATTTTCACATTTTATAAATGAATTTCACGAGGGAAAGAAAATAAAATTTTAATTATATTTATCTAAATATGCAAATATATAGATATTAATATTATAGTTGTATTAATGTATTGATGAAGCAAAGTTACACAAATGAAGAGGAATGTCCCGAATATTATTTAAATATATAATCAATTGATTATAATTAAAACGCTACCTACGACACTCCAGATTGATAACTCACTCAATCTAATTATATTATATATTAGTTTTATTCCGGTAAAAAAAAGTATCCAATTTCACCATATATTATTAGGAAAGATATGGGTTCAACATGCATAAAATTCTCTATAATATAATAACTCATGACTTTCTAATATCAAACATATAGATTATTATAATAAAAAATTGCATGTTGCAACATGATTTGAGATATGTGGGAACTTAAGAACTACCCAAATTTCTACTTTTTCAAAAAATATATTTTGGCCTTAGTTCGTATAATTCTTAATTGTGTACAATTTATCTATTATGATATATTCATTAAATATAATCATCTGTTGTTTTTTATTTTTTATTAATAATATTATAAATGATATCTCTTCTTAAAATTATGATAATTTCTAAATTTATGCTTATACTCATGGATTAATATAAGGATGAACCTTCAAATACATATAATATAAAATTTATAGATTCATTTAAAAAAAATTACCTTTTATAAAATCTTAGCAATCGAGATTATTAAAAGAATAAAAAACATAATAATAAGTATATTTTTTCACTTTATCTCAATTATGTGGTTTCGTTTTTTTTACATTCATCATTTGATAAGTATTTTCATTATTAAAATTAATATACTATCATTCAACTATATACTTCTATTTTAAATTATTTAAAACTAATAATATTTTGTACCCAATATATTTTACTTATCCAAGAAAATCATACCATTTGTCTTAATATGTTATAATATAAGATGTATATTATATTATTTTTAAAAAACTATAAACTTAAAAGATAAAATCAAATATAAGTAGTTGAATTAATTAAAATAAAATATAAATTTGTGAATATATGCAATTTAAAATATAAAAATAAATAAATTGACCGTGCAACGCACGGGTGTTATTCTAGTATTATAATTATTATGAGATAATTAATTCCTCTATCCCGTTGAAGTAGTCCGATTTCCCATTTTTGTTTGTCCCATAAATTAGTCTCATTTTTCTAAAATGGCAAACTTTTTCACACTCACCAATAAAATATTAACTTCACTACACTCACAACTCTTAATCTCCGTGCCGAAAAGAAAATGGACTACTTATAAGGGACGGAGGGAGTATAAAATATTATTGATGGAATATTTACTGTAATAATAAAATTAATAATTTATTAAAAATTATTTGAACCATTAAATATATCTTATATAAATATAATAATATAGTTAATTGTAAATAATATTTATATAATAAAGATAAATAAAAAAGTAGACAAAATGTGCTGAAAGTCGAGAAAAGCATAACCAAATAAGTGAAAGGAGTTGATTGCAAATAAAAAAAAGAAAGTGAAAAATATTTTTAATACCTAAAACTACTAAACACATTATGAAAATATCAAAAACATTACACACATTCAAGAAATACCCTTTTTTAACTTTTTTGACATTTGAGATTGATTTTTTTTGTTATGATGATGAAATCATCACCAACAATCACATCACCAAATTTTTTTAATAATTTATAAGTTTTAATATAAAAATATACATATTAATATGTATATATAATTAATGTATATAAATAATTAATATTATTTATATAGAGTGGGTCGGTGTGTGTGTTGGGGGGAATGTGGGTCGGTGTGTGTGGGGGTGGGGAGTGGGTGTGTGTGTGTGTGGAGGGGGGGGGATGGTGGGTGTGGGTGGGGGAATGTGAATTCGGGTCGGTGGGTGTTGGAAAATCTGGCTAAATTTCCTTTCCCTCAGTAGCACTCATAGAAATGTTGTGATTAAGGGGCGGCGCACGAATCACAAGGCTATTTGTTAGATCATAGTTTTGGAGCATCAAATCCTAAGTCCTACCAGCGTCAGTTTTGTCTCTAGAATAGCTCTAGTCTCAAATGTAAAGTCCTGTTTAGGTCTTTTGAGTTGTAAGTCGTAGCTGATCAAGACTCATGCTGGCTACTGTTCACCAGCATGAGATGTGCTTACCAGTTGAGAGAAGTCTCACCAGCAAAAGCGACTGACAAAGACTCATGCTGACACTGTTCATCAGCATGGAGTAGAGCTATTGACTGGTTACTGTTCACCAGTTGGGAAGATTTCACCAGCAGGAGGCTGAGAAATCTTACCAGCAGAATATGTGTTCTGGCTGACACTATTCACCAGCGGTGAAGCCACCAGTCATGGGAGATTCCAAGAAAGGGTTAACATCAGACATATTGGTAGACTTAGATTGTGCCAGCGTAAGTCACCAGGTACATCAAGATGAATAATCCGAAGCTACTCGACTACAAGTCTGTGAAGTATTATATATGGCGGAAGAGGTCGCTCATCTCTCTTAAGAGCATCCATCCAGAGATGAAAGATGTGCTGGAGACAGGGCCGATTGAGATAACCAAGATTCAGCACCAGCTAGGAGATCGTCCAGCAGCTGTGATCCCAAAGCCCCAAGACGAATGGACTTCTGAGGACAGGAAGCGGAATCAGTTGGATTCCATTGCTCACGAGTTAATCCTGGCTTCTCTTCCAGAGTCGCTGATGGAAGAAGCCCTCCAGTTTGATAATGCCAAGGGAGTATGGGATTATCTTGATAGTTTATGTCAAGAAACTGATCAAATGAAACGCAACAAATTGCAGGTTGCGGTGGACAAGTATGAGTCCTTCCAGATGCTGCCTGGAGAAACCATCAAGGAGATGGAGGCGAGATTCAACGCCATTGTCAGCGAGCTGAAGTCTCTGGGCAGAGAGTACGACAATGCTGATCTTAACTCAAAGATCCTGTCCAAGATGCCTAAAGAAGATTGGTTCGTGAAGACGACAGCTTTGAAGGAAAAGGACCTGTCCAAGATGACTCCCAAGGAGTTGTTTGCTCAATTGCAGGCACACGAGTGGGATATCCAGATGGTGAACAAGAATGAGGCCATCAGGAACATGGGATCCCCCAGCGTTAAAGCTCAAGACGAAGCTTACTTCGTCAAGAAGGACTTCAAGTGGAAGCACAAGAAGCCCCTCCATGCTGACAGACCTGCTGCCCAGCACAATCAGCCGAAGGAGATCCAGTCCGCATCAGGATCTCATTCCAAAGACAGCGAGAGCTCTATCGCTGACCTTGAGCAGCAGATGAAACGACTGGCTGTCCTTCTGGAGAAAGCCAAGTCAAAGCAGGGAGTATCTCTGAGCTCAACTGACGGAAAATTCGTCAAGAGAGCTCCCCGCGCTTGCTACCAGTGCCAATCCCCTGATCATTTAAAATTTGAATGTCCACAGGTGGACAAAAATGAGCGGGAAAGGCTAAAGAAGCTCTTTGAAGAGCGTGCTTCCAAGGCTGTTGCCAAAGCCATGCTGACCAGGACGGAGGTGCCTGACATACCCGATCATGATGATGGGGAGTTTGAATCAGATGGAGAGTCAGAAGAAGAAGCTCTCCTGGCATTTATGGCAGCTCTCGGAGAAGAGCTAGCTGAAGAAAATGCTGACAATGAGGAAGAACTGGCACTTGCTGCTGATAATGAGGTACAATCAGTTCCTCAATTGCATATCATGCCAGTACAAATCATAGACGATTCTGAGTCGCTTTGCTCCGACTCAGAAGACGTCACTTTAGATGTTCTTCAGCATGAATTTTTAAAATTTTATGAAATGAAAAATGTTTTGGCTGGTGAAAATGCTTCGCTGAAAGGTCAAATTACTGTTTTGACCAGTGAGATTGAAAAATCGAGGTCCATCAGCGAAGAGCTAGCAAGTTTGAAAAAGGCTCATTCTGAATTGCTCCAAGATTTCCAAATTGCAAAAACTGAACGAGATAACTTTCACAATCTCGTTCTGGAGCAAGAAAACAAAATCAATTTTCTAAATAAAGGCTCGAAAGACTTGGAGGCAGCTCTAAGTCATTGGAGAAAGCCTTCTGATAAATCCGGGTTGGGATTTACAAAAGATTTGAGCATAAATCAACCCGAACAAATCAGTACTCATAAGGGTAAGGGCAAACTGGTAAATGCATCAGCACCAGCTGGTAATACCAGTCAGTCCCGAATGGCTGATCAGCATAGGAACGATAAGTCCAGATACATAGGTGAGTCATCAAGACAAAATCCTCAACTGGCAAGATCCTCTGCTGACAGGACGCCAGCATACCCAAAGATGCAGACTAAGCCGAAATATTCTAAGGCAAGGAAGTCAGCGTCAGCTGCCAGTGGAATCCGACAGCCAGCACCAGCTGTCCAGAGATTCCACGCCCAACCTTACAAGTATGCCAGTTGCCAGCATGCTTACAAGGGATCCAAATCTCAGCGGAACACTGAGAGAAGGACATTTCCCGATAGGAGGAATACCTATCGGAGGCCTGAGCCCAATCAAAACCTTTTCTCAAGGGCTGGGAAGGCTAATCATCGTGGCCCTCAATTTCAGAGACCACCAAGGCAACACGATCAGTCGAAAAGAAATTTCCGACACTCTTGGAGGAAGAATACCTCCAGAGGATCTGCACACACAGCCACACCTTCCAAAACCATGCATTATTTTAGAAGGAAGGGAAAGGCCACAGGTGATGTCAGCAAGGGTAACACCAAGCTGAAGATCACACAAGTCTGGATTCCGAAAGGAATGATCCAGAGATCTAACCCTGCAGGACCCGCTGATGATCGGGGACCTAGATAAATTCTATCTTTTTTGCAGGTACATGATCATGCAACCCAGCTTCAGAGATCGAGTGAGTAGATCCTAGATAATGGATGCTCAGCTCACATAACTGGTGAAGAGGTGCTGTTTTCAGATCTCTCCAAGGTCAAAGGATCTCCAGTTATATTCGGTGATAACTCCAAGGGCAGAGTTATTAGCAAGGGCTACATCGAGAAGGACGATGTTGAGGAAGAATGAGTCCCAGCTCTTATTCCGTTCTTGTCTCTCTGAAGAAAGCTGATTACATCAAGTGGTGTTACAAAACCAGCAAGTGGTTTCAGACTTGGTCGTTCTGAAGGACGCTGATTACGACTAAGTCCAAGCTCTTAGTTGTTTTTATTTAAGTGGTATCTCTATCTAACAAGTGGTGTCTACTGGCGGAATCTTGCCAGCATAGGCCATCAGTTGAAGCAAAATTGGGTCCCAGCTCCCAATTCCAAGAGAAGAGAAGATTATGCGGAATAAAATTGAGTCCAAGCGCTCAATTTTCCATCTTTCCAGTTGCCAGCTGATAACTGATGGAAGTTTGCCAGCAGCAAGTACTATCAGCAAATGGTATCAGTTGCTAACTGATGAAGAGGCCAACCAGTTAGGGGGAAGTATGCAACTGGTATATGCTACTGATGACCAGTCATACCAGCTGTCTCAGAAAAGGCGGGATTGTTCAAATCCTTGGCGTGTGCGAACCTGAGAATTTAATGCGGCATTTAATGCCACATTTAATGTGCACAGTGGCTGCGCAGTCCGACTCTTGGTTGCCACCAATTGCTGCGCGCCACGTCAGCTCCACGTCGTGACGCACGTCAGCACGACCGCACTCGTCAACACAGGGAACCGGGCCTGCTGATGACCATCGATCCCCGCTTGCTGAGCGTTGATCCTGGTCGTCTGATCTTGCATGGACTCGAATATAAATACTCGAGACCCCTCATCGGATTAACCTTTACAATCCCAAATTTCAGAACCCTAAATCTGTTCATATTCCTTCAACTTCCTTGATATTTTCTGAAGTTATGGCATCATCTTCTCAACCTCCAGCTGATAACCCTCCATCTACATCTACATCTTCTTCGTCTGGTTCACCAGACCTACCAGTCGCAGAAGCCCACATGCCGACTTACACTGGCATCACACAGATGGACGATATAGACTACACACTTCCATTCGCCCGCCTGGTTCAGTTGAACAAACCAGCGACCAGGGCTCAACTCTCGAACGCGCAAATCAGGGCGGCGCAAGTTCAGAAAGAAAAAATTCTGAACGAGAAGCTGGCGCGCAAGAATTTTGGAGCGGAGTTGATCGAGATGATCGACCGGGAAGGCCTTCGACAATATCTGACGGCAAGGCCCGAGACCTTCCATCCGCATATGGTGGCGGAGTTCTATGCACGGGCCGTGATTGCTGACGGGAGGAAGTCCTTCACCACTTCCGTCTTCGGCCATCTGATCACTGTCAGCGCCGAATACCTCGCCGACTTGTTCGGATTAAGGAACGAGGGAATGGAGATAGCCACCTACTTCCACAACAATGTAGAGGAGTTCAGGAGGCGGTGGGCTCAGTGGAAGAGGGAGGGGGTGACGGGTTTTCGCACTGGAATGCGGAAGTCGGAGATGGACGACTGGTGGCAGATGGTGTGCGACATCGTCGTCAGGATGCTGCAGTGCGAAGTTGGCTCATATGCTGAGTTGAGCCTGCGCAAATTCTCCGTGATGTGCGCGCTGGTGGATGGAGTGGAAGGGAACTGGGCCGAGTTCTTTTTCGGGAGACTGCTGGAGAATGTTGATCGCAACATCAACATTCCAATTGATGGGACGTTCACTCACTCCGTATCTTTTGGGCTGCGGATCAACCATATTTTGGAGAAGGAGATTGGAGATGGAGTGGACCAGGGGGAGCAACTGGTGAGTTCGGATTTCATTCCGCCCACCAAGGAGCAGGCAAAGCTGCCCCGCCCTGACTACCATAAGCCGCGGAGGCTGAAGGGAAAGACAGCAGTCGACCCAGCTGAGGTTGTTTCTGAGGAGGACTCAGAAGATCTGGGAGAGCAAGTGCCAGCTGTGGCTCTCCCGCTGACAGCTGAGGCAAGGGCAGCGCTGAAGAGGAAGATGGAGACGGAGTCTCTCTTCGAGACCATGGAAGGCGCGGTGGCTGAGGCGACTGGTATTCACCCACGAGACGTACAACTTGTACCAGTCACCAAGAAGCCTACCCACAAGAAGCCCAAGACTTCCCAGCACCAGCAGCCACCATCAGCTGTGGCATATGACCCCGAGTCTGGGAAAATCTCCATCCCTGTTAAGCGCAATATTTTGGGCCTGACTGAGGAGGAGACGCTGGAGAAGATGACTCGCAAGCGCAAGCGAGTCATGACCAAGGCGCAGAAAGCTGAGGAGCAAGCCAAGAGGGCAAGGAGTGCTTCCTTGGTGAGGAAGAAGCAGGCCAAGTCAAGGCTCCGGGCTCTGCTGGCGAAGCAGAAGAGAGAGGCGGAGCTGGCGGCCAGGGATGAGAGGTTTGCCAAGATAAAGGCAGAGACAGAGGCCAGGCGCCAGGCAGAGCTAGCAGAACAAATGAGTCTGGCGGCCAAGGGCAAAGGAAAAGCGCTTGAAATCTCAAGTGCCGGCCAACCAGCACCAGCCCCACCAGGCGAGCTCCTACCTGAAGAGACATTTGAACACCTGGTGGTGCTGGGCACTGACGAAGACATAATGTCTATCGTAGACCAGTACCAGGAGAAAGAGGAAGCTCCTGGTGGAGGTGAGGACGTCCCACTGGCTGCGCAAGGGGAAGCCAGTGGAGGAGCTAAGGAAGACCCACTGGCCGCGCAAGGGGGTGCCAGTGGAGGACAAGAAGAGTGGGTGACCACCCCGGTACAACTGGCGAGCTTCTCGGATGTCAGTTCTGAATCCGAGGATGAAGAGGAACCAAGAGCTGAGGAGCCAGAGCAGGAGCCAGCTGCGGAGGTGGTTCATCACTCAATGGTGCAGAGGATGGAGCCAAGGGATCTGTTCCCAGACATTGATGATAAGGCTCATCATCCTGCCAGTCACCCCCGATCCACAGATGCTTCGACATCAACTTCCGGGCGACCAGCAGCATCCTTTACACCACCAGTTAGGCGTGCACGAACTGACAGGCGCCCTTATATGCTCTGCATCCAAGAGCATCAACTGGTTGATGAGGATACCTTCCAGGCTCGAGTGACAGGGGTGCACCGTTGGGAGCAGCGCGGGGAGATGGCATTTCACAATTCAAGAGTGCCAGAGCCATCTGCATTCAACATCATACCCTTCAGCGGACTCCCCCACCAGTCGATATATGCCTCCAGAATCTCTGACTGGTGCCTGCCCCTTCAGCCAGTGGAATATTTCAACTCCACTCTCTATGAGTATGCTGAGAACATCACGGTGGAGGTAGAAAATGCCGTCAATGACGAGATGATATCCAGCTACCGAAGGCTCTGGAGGGTGGATCCGGAACTATGTCTGGAGTTCCGGAGGTGGCAAATTTTTGACAGATGCCAGCGCCTGCTGACTGTGGAGAAGCGGGCGGTTCTCTATGCCAGACTGGGTCTTGGCTACTGGAGAGCAGAGGAGGAGTGGGCTAACGCTTTCATGGGCACTGATCCTGAGTGCCCCCAGCAGCTGTCTACAAGGAGGATCCAGCGCCGCTTGCTGAAGATTGCAGAGTATAGGCAGCTGACTGGAAGCTCCGGCCTCCCGCCACGGAAAAAGGTCGAGTTACCTTTCCTCCAGTTCCGAGTCACCAGTCGGGGGTACCAGCTGACGTACGCGCTCCGACGCCTCAAAGTGCTGGTTACCCTCCCAAGGATCCCTCCCTATCATGCTATCCTGTTCGACATGGCTGCCTGCGCCTTGCTGGTAGACCACATTGTGGAGGAGGATCCTTCTCGTGGTTTGTGGCTGACCCTTGCCGTCCCTCCTGTTCCTATTGTCTCGGGCGATCTCGTCCCTGATCATATGGACTGGCAAGTGGTGGATTTCACAGTCCCACCGGTTTTTGAAGAAGTCCAGCCAGCTCCAGCTGCGGTGCCAGTAGCAGAGCCAGCAGCTGCTGTATCAGCCGAGGAGTCAGCAGCAGCTGATGCACCAGTATTGGAGCCAGCATCAGCACCAGCGGAGGAGCCAGCCCCGATGGAAATATCAACTGCATCTGAACCAGCAGTGGCTCCTTCCGCAACTGATGTACCTTCCTCTTCCCTTGAAGTATCAGCACAGCCAATCTCCGAGATCCATCCCCCTGCGCAGCTTCTTGCAATCATTGATGCCAGGATGGACCAGCGCTTTTCCTCCTTCCGAGCAGAGATGGCGCAACAAATGGAGGCCTTCACCTCTGGGGTGAACTCCTTTTTGGTGCGGATCCAAGAGGGGGAAAGGGCGCGAGCAGTCGCTGAGGAGGAAAGGGCTCGGCTTGCTGCAGAAGAGCGTCGCATTGCTGCTGAGGAGCACTTGAAGAGGGAACAAGATATGGCGGCTCTTACAGAGATCTTGAGGAATTTAGCAAATCGCAGTCAATCACCTGGATCCTCATCTCAGCCATAGGTCTTGTACTCTTCATTTTTGTGTGTAAGTAAGTTTGTACCAGTCTAGACTAGTCAGTTGTCCTTCCTGTACTTGTAATTTCACATCATTAATGGATTGATTACTGACGGGTTGACGACAATTTCTCATTGTCCAACTAATGTCTACTGATTTTTACTTACCAGCTGAACTTACACATTTTGTGTAATCAGCACCAGCACCAGCTGAACTTACACATTTTGTGTAATCAGCACCAGCACTCCATTTGGTATTTTTTAATTCTAACCTGGCTCAGATTCTTACTTCATAATTTAATCGAGCAATATCTCTCCCAGTTTGAGGGGGAAGATCCTTAGGTTAGAGCTGATGTGAGGAAGTAGTTTCATGGGTTTAGATCTGATAGGTTTATTTGTAAAAACCCAGAAATACTCTGTAACTTTCCTCATCAGCTGAGTGCTCGCTGGTTAGGCTTTGATCGCACCAAAAAGGGGGAAATTGTTGGGAAATCTGGCTAAGTTTCCTTTCCCTCAGTAGCACTCATAGAAATGTTGTGATTAAGGGGC